>PTEX01000135.1:977605-1044470 GCA_003342815.1 Eudromia elegans
CCTTCCTTCCCCCCTCCCTTCCTTCCTACTTTCCTTCCTCCCTTCCTTCCTACTTTCCTTCCTCCCTTCCTCCCTTTCTCCCTTCCTCCCTTCCCTCCTTTCTCTCTCTTTCCCTCTTTCCTCCCTCTACTCCCTACCTTCTTTTCTTCTAAAAATGCATGATTAACTTTCCTGAATGAGACCGCAGGTACGTTTCCTGTATTTCTGGGTCCGTGCAGTGAKGTTCACTGTGTGCAATGAAGCATTTTAAGGCACCTGGATTGATTAAACACAGTATTGCGCCGCTGCAGAGTTCCTTAGCGAAGGCGCAGTTCCCAGCAAGCACCGTTCATGGCAACACGGAGCCACTGCAACAGAGCTGAAGCCCTGGGGAGGCTGCGAGCTCGCAGTTCAGATTCTAAGCCAAATCCATCCCTGTTGTAGCACAGCCTGGCATCCACGTCAGTGAGGAATTAATTTAGCCTTTTGCATCTTCTGTGGCTGTGGCATGTGTTTGTTTTCATTTCTCTCTTGTGAAAATATCTTTAAACTTTATTTATTAGACTTTATTTTACTGGATTTGATCCAGCTCTCCGAGCAGGGAGCTCTGCAGAAAGGCTGCCCTTCAGAACTTCCTGCATTTAAAAAGAAAGGAATAATGCAAAATCCCGATGTCATCCTGGCAACTTTTTCCCCCTCTTGCAGAACAAAATCCTCATTAAAACTTCTCACATCAGAAAAAGAAAAGTTTTACTAAAAATGAGAGAATAAATTCAAATTACTTGTCTATTGATAAGCATCCCTGTTTTTTTTAATAGGATGTAGCAGTGCAGTCAGGGGCATAATGTTAGATTAGTAGGGTTGCATGATGAATATAAGGCAATAATGTCACCATTTCAAGAATATCTTTTTATGCTATAAGCACCTTGGATTAGTAATTCTTAAAACATTCCAATGTCCTATTTGGTTGTTGGTGGTGTTGTGTTTATTTTATTTTATTGTTCTCTACCCAGACAGTGATACTTAGTAGTGTTTTAATGGTAACATATAGAATATCAAAAAGAAAGTTTTCATTTGTTTGTTTTATTAGAGCTCTTATTAAAGCCCTTTATTAAAGCACTTTATTAAAGTTCTGAATTGTTTTAAATATCAAGAAACTGAGCTCTGTTACCCTGTTCTGGTTTAATGGTGGTTTTCTTTAGGAAACAAAGAAACCGGTTTGGATTTTTCTCTACTTCTAACTAGGAAGAGGGAGCGTGGGTTTGGGTATGCTGTGAAAAGCAAGCGTGTGGGGCGAGGCTGTGTACAGCTTGAGTCGAGCAGAGCACAAGGACCCACAATAGCGCCCTGACCTGAGACAGGGCCGCTGGCATCCAGCTAACACGTCGCCTGCGTGGCCACCACCGCCTGGCCCTCCTTGTGCTATCGGGTGTTTGCCTTTCCAGTGAAGCCCATCTGCCTTGTGTGAGCAAGCAGTAACGAACCCGGGCTCCCCGGTGTGGGAAACACAGGGCCAAGTCTTGTGAATGCCCCAATATTTTTTTTTCTATTGTTGTTTCCTTGTTTGTTTTCTTATCAGTGGAGGTGGGGGCAGATTCCCAGGGCCAGCTGAGTGGACTCAGGTGGTTTCAGGGCTGGGAGAGCATCTCCAGCCATCRCTCCGTTATTGCTACAAACTCTGACTAAGGTGCTTGCAACAGGGTCCTGGCTCCCCCTTGTGAATTTAATCCTGAATTTGCTTTCTATTTTTTTTTTTTAACTTTGCTTCTCCTGGGGAAAGTTCCAAATTGCATRTTTCATTTCCACCCCAAATGGCTTATTTTAATCCCTCAAAGAACTGAAGGTTTCTTTTCGCCTTCSCAAATATCCCTGTGTTTAGGTTTGAGCTAAGGGAGAACTAACCCTCTGCTCAACCTGTCCCTGCRGTGGGACACGCTGTGACTCATTCCCTGCCTGTCCCAGCAGTTCAGTTTCACTCACTTTACAGCTTAATTTAGTTGCCTGTTTTCTAGGCAGTGCTGGAGAAGCCCAAACTTCTGATGCTGCAAGAACAAGACGACCTTGGAATCATCTAGTTTTAAGTAAAAAAATATTGGTGCATCTATAGGAAAATGAAAACTTACATAAAAAAAAAAGAGATTCTTGGTTTGAACTCTCTACTGGACTGTGTCCACTGGGATTGTGTTGAAGGTGAAGAAAGTCAAACATTTCAACACAACAGGAGCAAGCAATGRCTCAAGGATTCCGTTTCAGACTGAGGGGGAGGAAGTGACCGGGTGTCCCGAGCAGGCTGCCCCCCTCACCAGTCAGCCATCCTGCTGCTCGCTTCGGGAGCGGTTCATAACACAAAACCGAGAGAAGAGTAACACAGCTGGAGAGTTTGGAATGAGCAACCAAACCTTGTCGTCCAAGATTGACAAGTCCTGCTTATTGGTGTTTTTGGGGACAAATGGCGTATCCTTGTCCRTGCTAGCAGTTGCTGGGACAGTGCCACCATCACTTTGCAGCAGCGGCGGACCAAGAGCTGTTCTGCAGCGCAGGCAAGGTGCCAGCAGGAAAGGAGGTGCRGGTATACATATGCTTGCTTTATGTGTTTGTTGTTCATATGCTTGTAACCAAGGACGGAAGGACAGCTAAACTCGGTATACAACACTGCAAAGAAGGCAGATCTTGCTCTCCTCAGCTCTACAAAAGGTACTRAAAGTGTTCCAGAGTTACCTAACATGTGACTACTTATCTGGGTAGCTCTTCTACCAAATTTCCTCCTAGGAGAATGTTTTAGACCAGGTCAGATTTTCAACCACGTATTTTAACTTACTGAAATGGCAGTGATGTATATGAGTGCTGGTRTTTGTTCAGGGTTCCTAGAGGCACTTAATGCACACACAGCTTTGGCCACATCAGACCATTTTATTTATTTATTTATACAGAAGAGAAGGCAAAGATGGAAAATGTATGAGGAAGATAAGCCATCTGAAAARGTAAACAATGTTTTAGTAAACAGGAAAGTGCTGTAACTTAGTGGTTTGAAGATGACTGGCTTGTAATTTCAGTATTCCATTAGCAAGTTTTTAGAAGCATGTTTTTCTTTTTAGGTCCATAGAGTTATTAGAATATGCCAGAACTGAATGAAAGAATGCTGTACGCAAGGAAATAAGAACAGCTAATGYAAAATATTAAATTAATATTTTATTACAGACAAATGGAAGATTTTTTTCTAAATGGTGCTGTCCGGTCAAGCACCCTTCTCAATCTGAGAACATGATACTCTCCTTCATACACCTGTTGCGGGAGCTGGCTTTATCAGTCTTTTATTTTTAGATGTCGACTGGTTGACTCCCAAGGAAGAAAACAAGCACATTTGAGTCTAAACAAAAAATAAAAAGTGAGGTAGGACAAAATGTTTTCTAGATTGCCTAGTTAACTTCAACATTACAGGCGGGCTGAACTATGTGGTTATGCACAAGGACCTGAAAAGCTTGATGTGAGGAGCATGCGGTGCGTATAAAGTGAAGAGCAAAGGCCCCGCAGTGGCTCACGTCTGGTGGGAGCAGGGTAGCTTTCCTGCATCAGTCACCGATGACCACGGGACTTCCAAGAGTTAGTATGCAGCTTAATGCAAAGAAGRCATAGCTACTTGTCTGGATATTTATGTTCTGCTTTCCTATGGAATGGCTTGCAGAGGATGAAGTCCACCTTTTGGCCCCACTGCATGCTGTTTGGATTGCAAATTCACCTTACCATTGTCTATAGTACTACACCATTTTTAAAAATCCTTTCTGGACCCAGAAAAGAAACATACACATTGCAAAACCATAAACTGCAGTCTAACATTCTTACGGGCCTGCTGAAAATCATGCAAACACAGCATACATGTAGAATTTTGGAATATGCTAGAGGACTTGGATRCTGCCACAGAGAGTTTTACCTAAATGATTTATTTTACTGTTAAACATAAAGAAATATAAAAACATTATGTAGTATGAGATGATGTTCATATAAAAAAAAAGCAAACACCTCTTGGTCCAAACCTTGTGCTTCACACAGTACCTAGTCTGAACAGAATTACCACTAAGATGAACACGTGCTTCAAACACAGAGTCAGTCCAAATTCAAGTCCATAGGGCATTACTCATGTCATCACTAAACATACATAGGAGTAATTACTCAGCAGGATCTTATATGGATACAGATAGCTTTTTCTAAGGAGATGAGTTGGGTAAGAGACAGGGCAGAAGGATTACAGAGAGGCAATAACTTCCATTAAAATTAAACTGGTCTGCGGCTAATAGATATCTCAACAACCTTAGATCCTCTGGAGTAAAAGCCTGGATCCTGAAGCTCTAATCAAGACAAGAAGACCTGAGCCTGAGTCCTTCCTGCTGAGCAGTGTTTCTGCTAGATTTTCCTGGCTCTGGGGTGATGTTTCCCAGCAATTGTAAGAATATTGGATGGCAACTGAAAGACTCAATATTCAGTAATGAAAGGATTTTAATTCCTTTGTCTAGAGTATGAGTAAAATAATAATAAAATCTAGAAYGGTTCCAGGTTTACTAAATTTTCATTTAGCAAACAAAACTAAMGTTTTGTCTGCTTAATTTTTCTTATTATGGCATGGTCTTGATTGTTTTTTTCTCTCTCTTACTGATTAACAAGTAGAACAACCAGGAAAAAGACAAGTGGTTTTCCTCTAAACTTTGTCATTTCAGCTCTCCTTTTTGTTATATTGATAGACAGAATACAGAATTCACAGCTCTTATATTTTTGATTGTTTCTTTATTTGTTCAATGATCATTTCAGGAGAATATTCAGCAATCTTTGGAGATGTTGGAAATAGAACTTGGGTATTTGACACTAAAAATAAGGAAWATGCATTCTAACCTAGAGTTAATTAAAGATGCACAGACTTTTGCTGGAACATAAGKTTTTTTTGTTATAAATTAACAAAAATTATATGTTAATTTCTATGTGGAAATGTATCTGAATTAGGGTAGTGAGGCCAACCATCATTTGAAACTGAATCTACTAGATTCTCCTAAGCACCTGAAACCCCATTTATTCCACTGTTTTTGGTTTAAATCCTGACTATTCTTCTATGATACAGCCAGCATGATGTGTTGTCCTATATGTGTGTGGAGCCCCTAGCACAATGAATGAGCAGTTTGTTTCACGTGTTTTGTAAGGCAGCTTCTGACAGCCAGGCTACCTTGGTAGTACTGACTTGGAATGAATTTGAGCCAATTATGTAAAAGCTGAATGTCATTGCCAACTCCTTTACCCATCAAGCTTTTTCTGTAATCRGATTATCCAATTTTACACAGTGTCTGCACTGGTCAGTTTTAGATTTGAGTTCACAGAGAGAAATTCATRGGGGTTTTTTTGTTGGTATTTTTTTTTCATCTGTATAAAAATACTAATACCTTGAGAATATATCACACAAAGAGTAAAAATRTTTGTACAAAACACTGCAAGGATGAATACCACACCTGAGATGTGCTATTGTTTATTCATAATGGCTTAGTTTTGAGCACTGAATGTATTTTGGGTGACAGAAAGCGCCTCAGCTGAGGGCTGCTGCTGTGCAGAGCAACACRTGCCAGGCAGCCTGTCATCAGAGAAGCTAGAGAAATGGATGGGGCTGGTTGGAGAAGGGGCCTCTCYGTGAGTGCCAGGAGATGTGCTAGTTCAACGTTTGAAATTTGTTTGCAGATTCTATTAGCTTYGTCCATTACTTCCTATGTGGCTTTTCAATCTGTCAAAATACRCGGATAATGAAGCCTCTTTTTGCGACCTGCCAAGCATCCAAAGCATTATTTGAAATCAATGGATTAGGGGAGTGTGCTTAGCACCTCTGAAAATTAAGTTCAAAATGCACTTCAGATGTAAATCTAGCAGCAAATTACTAGTCTGAGCCTTCTTCCAATGAAGTTCATAATTACAGCCTTCGTAATTTTACTAGGTGGGAATAAAACTCCATATCAGTGATCCAATGATTTAAAAAATTCCTGGATTAAAACTGGGTTTAAATCCAGTGATTTAAAAAGTTCCATAAGATTCTCAGTCTCAGTGAAGGACGTCCTGTAAGGCATTTGTATAACGTACAATGCACTGCCTCTGTCAAGGAGAMTTTGTGACACTTTCTACATTGACTCATGCACATTGAGCTGCTTCTGCTTRTTTTTGAGAATAGATACAAAACTGTTTTGTTTTTTTTTTTTTTAATAAGCTTCATGGAATATTATTAACATTTAGTGTTTGAGATCTGTTCTGTGCACATTAAAAATAGTTTGGATATGTTAACAAGATAAATTACAAAATCTTCAAGAACTACCAAAAACTAGTATTTTGGTTGGAGAGAAATGTAAGACACGCTGGCAGTAATTGATAGGAGATTTACCACAAAGCATGTGCAGGTTTCAGTTTATCCCACAGACATTTTGCCCTCTGGCAGAAAAAGAAGAAACATTTTTCCAAGATATCTAAAAACATTTTCTCTCACATTCCTCCCATGCTGAACTCCTTAGGAGCAAAGCATGGGATTTAATCCTTGGCTTTGCAAAGGACATACTGCTAAAAGTATCCTAGAAGCTCAGGACTCAAGTTCACACGAAAAAATATTTTAAGGACATATTGACCTGTGATAATGAAAATGTCTGAAGTTTCTATTCCATGTATTCTGGAACTCAAAATACAGCAAGGTATATGACTTTATTAGCACTTARTTATGGGCGATTAAATAGTCACATCAGATTTTAACCTACTTCATTGTTCAGAAAAATATGCTGCTGCTAAGTGTGCTCTCTACGTCTGCTGTGCAGTTTCCATAGGAAGCACACCCATGRCCATTCAGGCACACAAAGCATCTGTTTTAGAGTGTCTTATGAACCAGAACCCATCTTAKGAACCAGAACGTCATTTTTGCAGCCTGAAAACAGAGCATTTAGGGTAGAAGAGTCATGGGGAGGAGGTTATCTGCTATGGCTGTGAGGAGGACTGGGCAATGGCAAGAGGGGCATGGGAGATGAAAAGAGCAAACAGTGGGTCAGAAAGCCCCAAACCCTAGATAGTCCCATATGGACTTGGGGCTTTCCTGTGAGTTTGCTTGTGGATGTGAAAGAAGAGAGGTCCCAGGCAAGGCCAGAGCCACCTYGGGGAGAGCTGCATGTGCGGCACAGCTCAGCCCAGACAGGCCCGAAGTTTTGTCCACCACGCCTTTTCTCCCTGAGATCAGCACACAAACTCCCAAACTCCTGGAGCAGGTACCCGGCTCCAGGTGACCAAGTGTCCCTGGGTCTGTTCCGAGGGCCTCCTGCACTGCTTCTCCTGCTCTTGTCCTGATACACAGACACATGCAGTGGCCACCAATGCAACCTGCAAGACACTGTTGTTGAGACCCTGTCATGAGCCCAGCACTCCTGCCAGGAAAGCCTCTTTTGTGCTTACGATGCCTCCTACAGGTAAGTGTTCCTTGCCCTCATTCTGGTTTGCAGGTTTTATATTTTTCACATGCTTTTATTTATTGTGTTATGTCATCTAGGTTAATTTAAGCTAATTTGAGAACATAAATGAAGTCTTAAGTCCAACTCTAATGTTCAAAGAATCTCTTTGACTTTAGGAAAGAAAAATCAGAAAAAGAGGTATGTGTGACTGTTGCTTGATTCATGTCTTTTTATTATACATCCATGAATTAAGACAGGCTCATGTGAGAAGGTCTCTTTAGACTGCAATAATATAGAAGGTAGTTCAGATACCTTTATGTAAGGCAAGAATTTGGCTAACGTTAAAGTTCATCCAGAGATGACAGAATATACACTCTTCTTTTTTTCTCTATTTTGATTGGTTTTTTAATCTAATCTATGAATAATCATACTCTTCCTGTTGGAAGAACTTTGTATTTGAAGGATTTGGTTTTTTTGCTTGTCTGTTCTTCCAGACAAAAAAGAAAAGGAAAATCACTCCTGAATGCTTAGTTCAAGAGAGATGTATCAGAACTTGGCCTCACACTTTCTCAGGGGGTCTGTTTGCCAAAAAGAAGCACTGACACACAGGACAAGCACGCACAATCTCTTTTCTCTTGGCTGTCGAATGCTTCACGGCATGGGGAAAATCCATGTCTGAAGTAATAATTAGTTGTATCTTTGTTGTACTGATTAGTTGTACAAAACACACACTGCACAAAAGCGCTGGACAAACTGTGACCTTCTGTTAAAATCAGGTTATAGCTCATGATGTAGAACAGTTTCATGGGAGAACGAACAGTGCAGGAATACRAGAAATAACTGGAGTGTAAGGTACATTTTAGAACTATTTATCGTGACACTGCTAGTATAAGATGATGAGGAGCCCTGTTYCCAGCAAATTCCTTGCAGGGTTTCAGTAAGGATAACCAAGCAGGCCTCTGCCTTGTTCTTAAGATGGTTTGTCTATTTACTGCTGCTGAAAGCTCTGGCTTAGAGGCAGCTTGCCTTTTTSCCTCGTGGGTTTTGTCAGGGATATCTTGTGCTCACATGGGCTTGCTTCCCTGTTTATACTGCTTAATAGCCAGTATTTTGATAAAGCGCCCTCCCCAAAATTAAGCAAGAAAATATGCATAGGGATTAAATGACTCTATCTGTAACAGTTATATTAGCTASATTTTATAGTTCATGATACAAAAAGAGGTTCTTGAAAGCACTATCTACAGCATTTTTCTTCTCCATCCGAATGTTCTCTCCTCAAACTCTTATGTTTAATATAAGACTGTCCATGAAGTAATCAGCAGTAGATACAATTTGCARGATGACTCCGTGCTATTTCCTCTAAAACTGACTAAATAAATTTATGGAAGTGATTTACCTGAAAGTAATGGAGGAAGAATATTAAAAGTTAAAAGAACTGACATTGAAAACAAGATAAAACATTATAGCTCTACTTTCAGTAGCCGTCCCCTGTATACTGTTTACAGAGAAATTTGTTGGTTATATAACCTGCCAGGGAGATGTTTGCTCTTTTCCATAAATTTAATTAGGTCTTGATAGATTCATCAGTTTTCATCTAAATTATTTTTGGTGAATTATAATTGGTTCCTGCTGTGTCTTGGCAGCCACATAGCTGATCATATGCCTATTTAATCCACTCATGGGATATTTAACAAATTGTTAGCTATTTCACTGTGCACTGAAGTGTAGCTCTACCAATTCTTTTCTCCTGTCATACTACTGGGACTATTATGACAGCCCATTATGTGATTTATTTTGTGAAATACATGTGAGGTGTTGCAAAACAACAATATATTATAATCTTTACCCAAAATATAATACACTCAAAAGACATCTGTAAGCTTGCACATGCAAAACACTAATACCCTTCTTTCCATTTTGTGGACAATAATGTACTAAGTAAGATATACTGCAGAGCAACAGCTATATGATAATTCATTTTATCCTTCTAAAATAAGTACTTAATTGGTTAAGAGAAAAAATAATAGGCTTATTTATCAGATGTTTAAGCTTGTCTACCTGGGGAAAAACTCTGGCACAGTTATGGCATATTAACTCTTCATGTGGACATTCTTAATCCATACTGAAAGTGTCTCTGTGAGTTTAGATAAATCCGTTTTTGGAGTGAATACGGACTGGATGTTACACTTTAAATTCAGCCCCTAAATTTATTTCACAAACTTTCCCACATAGACAAATTCTTAGCGAAAGCTACTTAAGCATTTCAGTTAAAACACCTGTAAAGCTTTTACAACCCTTTTCTTATGCATGAAAATGCTGGCTGTACTTACCTTGATAGAGCTTTGTTGGGTAGGGCTAGTGGAGGCACCTTGGAAACATTTAAAGTAGGGGCATGTGGAGCATTGTTCAACGTGCCCCCTCTTTTCTTCATGCCACCATGTCCTTGTGTGGCGTTGATCTTTGTCTTTTCACATTCCTTCTTTTTTTTTGCTGTAYGTAGAAAAAAGTATATGGGATGCTCTGGAATTTGGGCTACTCTCTCGTGGTTTGTTCAGTGTAAGGTGAGGTGCTTGGGTGTATGGTGTGCKTCACACAAAATCAAAGCTTTCTAT
The DNA here is from genome assembly GCA_003342815.1 of Eudromia elegans. Classification (NCBI taxonomy): domain Eukaryota; kingdom Metazoa; phylum Chordata; class Aves; order Tinamiformes; family Tinamidae; genus Eudromia; species Eudromia elegans. The sequence goes on from PTEX01000135.1 coordinate 987,636, forward strand.
AGGACATGTGGCACTGAATGCTCCGTCTTCTGGCATGGAGAGGCTGAAGGGGTGAAGGTCGGTGTGAACTGTTGTTTATCTCTCTCTAAACTGAGTATCAGGGCAATGATGCCTGGATAATGATGTTAAGTTTGAAAGACAAACAGGATAGATGTGAAAAATATGATTAAACACTCTCTAATGCCATATTTTCACAAAAAGAAATAATTGTCATGTGCCACAATTCATCCACCAGGCTTTAAAAATCTGCAACTCAGTAATTAGAAAACAGAGGAAAGTAGARGTGCCAGGTCACTACTCCAGAAAACTTCCTGAAGGACCATCAAACTTCGTCAGAACTCTCCTGTTGTAGGAGTTACATCTGCATATATGTGTTTCTTTAATAGAAGCTGAGCTCTCTCACTCCTTGTCATTGAGGAGGATACACAACAAGTGCAGTAAAGGACTTTCAAAAAAAACCATTAGGGATGACAGATCTGGGCAGATTAAGTCATGATGGCAAGGTCAGTGGGATGTGAAACTTGGCTAATGATGTCGTGCCCTTGTCAGCTTGCATTGGCTAAATACATTAAGGTTGCAGAGCAGCCCCACGGCTTAGTGCACTCTTCTAGAGGGAATTTCAACCTGAACTAGGTCAATGTGAATGGAATACAAATGCTTGCACCCCAAACACTCCTGGTGAAAACCGGGTGCTGCTAGAGTTGGTAGGAGCTCAGCCAGTGGGCTTGGCGAGGAGTTTACCCTTTGGTTTTTACAGATATGGTGTTCAATAAAGTCCCATTGCTTGTATTCTGTGGGTGGGTTCTAGACTGTAAACCGTGCAGCGAGGAGCTGTTTCTAGTCTAACACTTGCACAGAACCCAGGTTAGCAGCACCCTGATCTTTCTGGGGCCACTGTGTATACTGAAGAACAAAGTGATAAAACGAAAGCTCATCCATGCTGCAAGAATGATTATGCTGTAGGAATTAGTTAACATTAATCACCTGAAAATTGCTACATGTGATTCTCCATGGCAGATGAACAGAGCAGCATGGGCAACTCTGGAGGGAGCCACAACCAGCTTTCCGCTGTCAGAAGCGATTACGTGGAAATGGCAGCTCTGCAGGAAGAGACACCTCCAAGCCAGAGGAAGGCTCCTGAAGTCCATGCACCAGGAGCAGGCCGGGTGTTTGGGAAGGGGAAGGGGTTAACCAGCAAGGCGGGATGAAAGCGTGCTGCATCGCTTCGAAAGGCAGAGATCCGCAGTATGGCTAATGCTTCAGACAGGCAATCGACCTTGAAAATCTAGCTGCCTCACAGAGGTGTCAAATACATTTTATACCAGTTTCATTTGGGTTTGAATCAACACTCCATGAATAAGCACTAAAGATAGTTCATCCGAAGAGTTTTCTTTACTGCCAGGCATAGATGACTATACCGAGTGAGCAACACAAAAATACTTTCTATGGCCAGAGATACAAAGGCAAAAGAACAAACTTGCTTATCTCTACGAGACAATCATGCAAGATTATCAGATGATAAGGAATGATGTTTAAAATGCAGTAAACACTACCTTGTGGCAACCGTTCCTCCACAGTCATCTTGCAGAGACACGGGTCCGTTGTGCTCCATTTGCAACATCTAAGGACAGTAGAAAAGGAAGAGTAAATGCAGTATATTTAGTCCCTATTCAGTACAGCTGTTGTCCATGCTCTACTGCCATGCCAATTTAAAAGCACACTGTAAATTTCTCCAAATTTACTTTTAGAAACTTCTTAACTCAAGAATCTTGAAATCCAGATGGGAGCAGATGAGTCAGAATAACTCYTAAAAAGTGAGAGCAAAGTCTTAGATATACTTGGGCACCAAAAATGAAGAATCACAGCAAGACTTTAGAAATTTCCAGTAGGCTAGGTTCCTTGCTTCCTTACCAATATCAAAAAAGGTTTTACTGTCAAACTGCCAAAAGGATGACAATCTGAAAGATAAGAAATAGAGTATTATTAGTTCCAGTGCCAGAAAATGTTAATGCGATGATATTATGGTGAATGAAAGCAGATGCAGACAAGCAGCTTACARACAAGAAGTTTTCAGAAAAGTAAAAGCACATGTTCAGCAAAAGGTATGTAATGAAGAATCCTAGAAGAACAAAATATCAATAATCAATAATTATTAATTTTCATAAACTTGAAAAAATTCCATAGGCTTAATAGAGACACTTTATGAAAGACGGTGACCTCAAAAGATGGATAGGAATAACAGCCTTCTAGAGTGAAAGCAAATGTTCTAAGTCAACCAAAGAGAAAAAAAACAGAGAAAGAGTATGAGCAGAGTGACAAGTAGCAATCTTCTGCATATTGCCACAGTCTTTTCGGTCRGTCATGGCCAGGCTCGTGAAACAGGCCATGGGCAAGTGGCACTACGAAATTCTCTGGACTGACCATCTGAAATGTAAAGGCCTGTACTTTGTTATCAACGTAACCCACTCTCAGGTTCTGCACCCACAGAAATCCTCCGAAAGATAGGAGTAGTAGGGAGGACTACATATTTCAACAAGAAGACCAAGTTTGACAAAACTTGAAGGACCATGATTAACCAAAAAATGAACAGAAAATGCTGGAATATTGAGTTACATTGTGAACAAGAAAAAAGAAGCAAAAAGAAAGACATGAAGAGAAATAAAACACTTAAAGTAGAAAGCATTAAGATAGAAAGCCTCTATCAAAAACTACGAAGACAAAGCTACACAATAGCATAATATTGCTGACATCAGCAGACAGAAACACACCAATGAGAATGTGTCATAAGGCATAACAAGACAAAAGAAATTTAAAAAAAAAAAAGAAAATTAAAAAAGAAAGCAGACTAGCAAAGTTAAAAATCTAGAAATATGTTTCTAGTAATAGTCTAGTATTAATTCTACTGAAGAGGGCCTGGCCATGCACCAGACCAGAAGCACATGATGTTTGACTGTAAATATCAGGCAGAAAAAATAGGAATAATAAAATGCTATTTTTGTTTATTTATAATTAAAATCAAATTTCTGCCTAGAAATAACTCAGAATAATCATAAGGAAAAAGATATCTAGTTATTCTTGTGTACTAATGTTGCAGATAAAACGTAAAATCTTGTCACAAAGTAGACTGAGCTGTGCAAATGCTGAAATAAATGTGCATGTAGGAGAAAAATGGTGAAAAATTCAGTGTAAAAGTGTATTTAGTTGCCAATCTGTATATGCTCCATATGTGCACGGTTATGCAAATCAATAAACGCTTCCCTTTCTTTACCAAAGATCAAAATGAATGCCTTAAGCAAATTTCCCTGCTCACCAGCTTCAGCCCAGGAAAAAAAAAAAAAAAAAAGAGTTTGAGAGTTTGAGGAACAGTTTTCAGAAGGCATAAAACCTCATCACTAATCACTTCTTCAAACACATCAGGAACAGGAAGCTATGGAGTTTGTAGGTTCATTAATTGATCAAAGTACAAAAGGAGCTTTGAGAGAAGATAAAGCAAAGCAGGAAAATGTTATAATCTTTTTGCTGCCTGAAGGATTTGGGGGAAATGTCAGACCAGAATCCAGATTCTCTGGAGTTGCCTCATACCAAGTTCATTAGAAGAACCTGTACAACAGATTGTCAAAATCAAGGTAACAAAGAGCCCAGTCCAGATGATTTGAAAGCTGGACTACTACAGGAAGCTGCAAAGCTTTCAGAGCTGCCCTATCACTGCAAGAGCTGCCCTATCACTGCAGATGTCATAACAGGTTTTTAAAAGTTACAGAGTGGATCTGAACAGCTACAGTCTAAGAGCTTTGGCACCTGTATCAGGAGAACAAGAAGAAACTAAAGAACATAACCGGTGGATTCTGGGATCAGTGGAGTGCCCTGGAGAGGTGTCTTTTGTAAAGAGAAGTTGCCTCACAAATGAAGTGAGTTCTTTGAAGGCCTCCAAGACAAGGATGCAAAAGAGGAGATGTACTGGGCTTGCTAAGGGCTTGTCCAACACAGTGTCCTGTCTCTGAAAGGGAATGGCTAGGGAAGAGGGGAAGATCACTCCAGATGTGTGTGCTGCTCTTGCTGAATACGCTTGGGGCCTCTGATCGTTTTTAACTTTAGAACTCCTCAGTCAGACCCAATTTCTCGATGTGTTTGTCATCTGTGAATTTGCCCAGCTTATCCCTTGAATCCACAAAACCTTTTTGTATCCACATTATGTATGGACATTGCATGAATAATCTTGCTTTTTTGTTCTAAATATGCCTTCTAGTATTGTCATTCAATGCCCCCTAATTCATGTACAGTGAGAGACAGTGAATGAGCAATTTCTATCCCATTCTGCACACACTGATTGTGATTTAGTCTACTGGGATTCCTGAAAGGCATTTAACAATATTCTTCACCAAAAGCTCTTCAAAAACTCGAACTGCCACAGGGGATGAATAACCAGTTATGGTTTAGAAAATGAAAGATAAGAATAAACTGCCAACTTTCTCAATGCAGGGAAGGCATCAGTACAGTCATACTGGGGAATGTGATATATCTTCAACACACCACTAAATTTCCTGGAAAGCTGTGGGAATTGGGAGAGGGAAACTTTTCTGTTGATAAGAATTTATAGTGTTATCATTTAAAAAAAAGGGAACTGCAAAACACAGACTTACTGAATGATTACATGGCAGGTGAAATGTAAATTAGATAAATATAAAGTAGTGCACAAGGGAAAAACAACCCTGACTTTACACACATAGTGACAGTCTTTGAATTATCCTTACAATTCAGGAATAAGGTTTTGGAAAGTTAATAAACAATCTGTGAAAATGTCATCTCAATGCTTAGGAGTAATAAAAAAGGCAAATGGAATTTTAGGAATCATTAGGAAAGGTATAGAGAAGAGACAGAGAGAATAGAGCCAGGCCCTGTATAAATGTGGTGCACCTACATCTTGATACTGTGGACTGTTCTGGTCCACCCATCTCAAAAGCACACAGCAGGCCTGGAAGAGATGGAAGAGATGGATTTAGAGATGGAAGCTCAAGATGACAATAGATTCTGCATCAGAAAGGATTAAATAGATCAGGCTTTTTCAGACTGAAAATAGGTAACTGAATGAAGGTAAAAGAAAGGTCTGCAAAACTGTGAGTATATAAAGAGCACAAACAAGTACCTTCTGCTCATTCTGTTTCCTAATACTTAGTTTTAACTGCAACAAATACCTGGGTGGTATTGTAAGTCTTATTTGGTAAGTCTGCAGGAACTACAGAGTCTCAGTTACAAAGGTCAGAAGTGGAACCTTGCTTCGATCAGTAATCAAAGTTACGGAATTTTGCATTGACTTTGGAAATACTCAATATTTGGTGACAATGATATCAGTGAGTCCAGCTCCTGATTTGAAGTCCTGAGTGGGAGGAACAATAAAGTGGACTGTGAATGGGCACATCAGTGACAAAAATAAGGCGAACTTGAGGACAGGCCTGAGATTTTCTGGTGATCTCATGTTAACAGGCAAAACTGAGACACACAGTTGGCCGCCAGGTTCGGTGATCTTGAGCTGAAGAAGAAAGTGCTAAACTCTTTGAAAAAATAGTTTCAAGATCTTGCTGTTAGATACACTGGATGAAATAGAAACTCATGAAAAGCTCCAAACTTTCTGTCTTTGGAACTGATAAATATAAGGCAATCTGGAGAAGTTTAAAATGAACAGAAAGGTAAAGAATTTACCTTAGGAATACCAGTACAACTTATTTTCCAAATACCTTCCCATGGAAGGTAATCAAGAGTTGAAAGCATCCCTGGCTTCCGTTTGCTTTTGTTGTTCTATGCTTTGTGTGTGGTAGAAAGGACACCCAGGGAGTGGGGGGCAGATGCTGGTAGGTGTCCAGTATAACCAGACAAGGAGCCTCCAGTTTACTCAGGCCTGGCTCACCCACGCCAAGCAAGGAGCTGACCAGTCTGACAGCTCAGTCTGTGCCACACAGGCAAAGTGTTCATTGCTGCTACCTGCCCTCTCTCCTAGAAAATCCCTCAGGGCAGGCAGTATCTTTGTATTTATACTCTGGATATCTAGAGCTCGTTGACAATCGTAACCACATAGGACATTATAAAGTACATTAAAACATAATCAGACAAATTACAATGGCAGAACTCTATAACTCTAAGTTATGTGCCTAATTATCCTACCTCAGTTCTTCAGATAGCCTCTAAAACCCACTTCTCATTCTCCCCAGACATTGTTTCAGGTTTTCAAAGACTGAGTGCTCCAGCAGCATCAATCAACTTTGGCTACAGTTATGAGTGCTAAGCACTCGGAAAATCGTGAAAATCAGAGCTTTATGGGCTTGACTTTGCTTAGTTTTATCTGAGATCGAGCTGAAAATGTTTGGCACATTTRTCCCATCAGTGAGAAGAGACAGCCCATGTGGAGAGGTTTCAAAATGTGGGGAAAATTTGCTGGAGCTTCTTGCTATTATTTTAGAGAACATTCTAATAGAAATTTAAGAATTTTGACAACCAGTGGTTCAAAACTGGCAGCATAGTCACATATAAAAATTAAACAATACAAGAAAACTCTCTATGTCCTTTGCCAGATAATTGAAAAACATCCTGCAAATTGTTATGACATGTTTTTGAACTTGCACTTTATAAATTGATGTTAAACTGTGACCCTTTCCTGGACCATTTGCAAAYAGGAAAATTGTCACCTTAAATCATCATAAAATATAGTCACATTTATATTCCAGTTTTAGTCYGTATTTCTCCAGTGAGGCAGACAAAATAAGAGTTTTCTTTAATTGAAGTGACTCCTCGGAATGCTAATGAACATTTGATTGAGTTTGGACATTTTCGTAATTCTGATGTTCTTGTTGCACTGACAAAAAGTCAAGGAGACAGTTGACCTCCTCTAACATCCTCCTGTTCAATAGAAGGAAGCACAGGGGATTGTGTGATTGTGTTGCAGTTGTTTGGAGATTGACAAATGGTGATAAGACAAAATAGGAGTGAGGAAAAAAACCCCACATTTTTGTGCTCATATTTTGCTAACAGAATATTTTTACGAGTACAGACTGTGTTGGACTTAAGAACAAAAACATGTAGCTTTCTCATTTATGCAGTTGTATGAAGTTTKCCTTCTTTATGAGACAGACTTCATAATAAACAGATGCAGAAAATGTGAAGGTTTTTCAGTACAGCATTTTGTCTTTGCTTGACAGATTTTGTTTTCAGCAGAAACACAGTCATTAGGCCAAATGTTCCCTCTTGCATTTTATGCAATAACGAACGCTCAGGCAGAGCAGAAGGAGAATAGGGGCTTGGACCCTCGCTTTGCACAGGTGCAAGTGATTACCCAAACTGCAAAGCAGATGAGAATTCCCCTAATGCATTTTGCCTTCGCCTTCCTCATGGTAGACACGGTGCAGGTCAGAGCTGCACTCCGTGCTGCAATGATCATTTCTCCTCAGCGTCYTTGGCAAATTAAACTCATCTCTCTTCTCTCTAGAACCCAAAGTGAATAATCTAGGATACAATATTACAAATCAACCCAAGCACGTATTGAATAACTCCTAGCAATGATGAAATACGTGTTATTCTCTACAGTTTGTCAAGACAATTGCCATGTCAAGAGTGGAAGGCTACCAAAAGGAGGATGGACAAAAACCAGGTGCCCTGGGGAAAGCAGCAGGTTGGTGAGCTTGTAGGCTGTCTGAGCAAGCAGGGGTGTAAGCATCCTGTCTGCTGCTGGGTTTGCCCTGGCCTAGCACGGGAGACCCTTTGGATACCTCCTGCAGCCTCCTGTGAGGGACTGCAGCGGGTCAATATCTCTTTCAGGCCTTGAACAAAAGAAAAGGCCACATTTTCAACCTTGTTAACTTGAAATTTTTGATTTTTCTTTATTTTAGTATTTCCTAATCAAAATTTGGGGGTTAAGAAATTTTCTATTGATGCTTCTAATATTTCAAATATTTTTGGGGAAAGTAATATGGGAATGTGCATGAAGTGGGAATAAGAGTCGAGGGCAGAATAAGCGTGTCTTGATGAAACAAGAGATGATACAGAAACTTTGCTCATTTTTTTAACCAAAGTGTTACAAATTCAGAKGGCTAAGATCTTTGTGTGTGTGTGYATTCCTACATTTCCCTGATTCATCTGGAATAAAAGGCCATAATAACCTGAATAGGTGCTGTTTTGCTTCCCCATAATTAAAATTTTGACTAAAAGCCTACCTCTTAAGCTGCCACCTACTAATGTGACATTCAGAAAAGCTCCACTGAGATTTAAGTACATATCCAACAAAATTTTGCTATCTGTCCAAACACAGCATTTAAGTGACTGCTGATATTATACATAGGTTTTCAGCTAGACTGTCATGAATAGTCACCTCACTTGCAAAGGAAAAACATGATTTCTATTCCAGGATTAGTCTTTTCTCAGGCTTTAAGATATGTCAATATGGAAAATATAAAATACATCACTTCATTACTTAACAAGTCATCATTTGCACTAAAATAAGTACTTAACATTGTACCCATGGCTAAGTATGCTGGAAAGAGGAGCTCGAACAGCAATCTATTTTCAGGACAACAGAGGAAGAACTTGCTGGTTTAGGCAGGATCAGCTGTTAGGTATGTGCAAACCTAAACAAATGTTTTATAGTGTATTATAGTTAATTAAGGGTTGAGGGCCCTGTTTTGAAGAGCAGAGCCTGCTGATTCTGTGCATTAAAAATACCACTCCTGCTCATAACAATGACAAGGCTTTTTTTAGTTCTAGTTTAATGTTATCACGGAGTGCAAGGTTATATCACACTTCAATTGATTTAGTGCAGCCTGCCCTGGTAGACAGGTCTGATTATACCGCAAGTATGGGAGAGTAATTAAGAGTTTCATCCGCTTTCTGCATCTCACCTTCCATATTTAGATTGATAGCAGAGCCTTGAAGGTTTCTTAATTTATTTTACAGGACATCACTGATTCACAGCTGTTTGACAGCAGATGCAGAAGAAGGTGAATTTGTAAAACATATTGAGCCCTTAATTATTAAGATATTTCTTGTTTGATGACCTCCATCCTTGTCCAGCTTATCCATAGTCACAGTCAGCAGTTGTTGTAGAAGAAATGAACCAAAGACAGCTAAACTGTTTAGGCAGCAGCATTAATGCTGACTTTGATTGGTTTCTTCACTTGTTTGCTGGTCTTCTATTTAAAATTGGCAGGTGGCCGATAAAGCATTCAGGAAGGTTTATATTTGTCCAGTCATGATTTTCAGAATGTACCGAGTTTTTGTCCTTGACTTTACCCTTCTGTCTCACAGGCACACGCTCACAATACCTGCTTCTGCATTGTATTCTAACCTGATGCTAATGAGAGATAAGAAAAGACTCTAATATCCAGAGCAGCTCTGGAAAAAAARTATGCTAGATGTTAGCACACAGTAATCCATAGGATGTATGCAATTTAAAAGAGGCAAAGAGAAAAGCAGCATTTAAAATCCTTCAAATGGTTTTGAAATTATAACATCACCATAATAAATAAAAAAAATGAGGGGGACACAAATATTCAACAGGCAAACTTGCTGACCAAAATGCAATGTGCATGAGTAAGTTATTTACCAACTGTAGTAAATCGACTTAAATGCTGCAGGTAGAACTGGTAATTGGAATATATTTATGAAGGTGATATGGCCTGCTTTATTTTGTGCCAATATTTTCTTCTAATCTGTTTGGGACTATTTGAGTGCAGAAGTTTGGGTGAGTTCCATATTTCCCAGGCAACAACTCCTACCTGCCCGACAACAGTGATCTATCTTGACTGAAATAAAGCCTCAAGAGAAATGTCTTTTGGATTTTGAATGTGTGCACTCATAACAACGTTTCTCCAAAATGATTGCTTAAAATCTAGAGTTACCTATTTATTTGAGAAATATCTTTCATTTGGCTGATTTACCTTTACGGATCACAATGGCTAGAAATTACAAAATATGTTTGAACAGCACTAAGTGCACTCTTGTTTAAAAAGTCATGTCAGCAATGTGGCATAGTTCTAATTACTGCAGAGAAATGAACAAATAATTATATGCAAATAAATGAAGCTAATCAAAGTTATTAGCACATTTTGCTAGTCAATCATCTGAATCACTTTATGCTGCATCATAACATGGCGGGTGGGAGAATCAAATGCAGAGRAAACTTGGAGCTTGATTATGTGGGATTTCCAGCATTCATATAAACATTCCAAATGTGGTATTGAAACAGCAAGTCCTCTCTGTTAAGCTAGGCTGACTCTGGTAAATCCTAATTGCCTATACTGTGAGAATACTTCGATATGCTATTTGGGATCCACAGTCTGATATATTCTATTGCAGCTTCTTACAAAAGTGTACTACTAATTTTTCAAAAGTTTTTGTGCTGCCTCTTTGCCTTGGGCAGTATTTGTTGCTGCTGCTGCCTGTTTTGAATGTTGYTGCTCAAATGTTTTGTTGTATCAGGAAACAAGTCTTTAAAAAATCTGTTGTTTTACCAATGTTAAGAAATCTTTTTTTTGGAAAATAAAAATAACATGTTTTTACATAAAGGCAAATTCCTGCTTCTGAGTTGTRCTTTTTCTGCCTTGTGAAAATCGGTTCAGATTTGGCCAACATTTCAGCTTCTGGGGAAAAAAAAAAAAAAAAGCAGCTTTTACTTCTTGGGTAGAAACTTCAATCCGCTCAGGGCAGAGTTTAAAGAATTGCATCTTTGCTGGTGCTGCTGGAGCAGCTCCATTGCTGCCGGCACYGGGCAGCCCATCGTCCTCATGGGGTGAGCCAGGCCGCAGGCTGGGGCACCCAAAGTCAGAGCCTTTGTAGCACCTGCTTCAAAGTCAAAGGCTGCAAGATTTATCTACATATATTTAAAAAGATGATAAAAATTTTAGTCCTTGAGATTTTTTTTCATACTTACAGATGCACACATATGCAGCTATTATTTTCAAATGGTCTCTTCATACTTACAGATGCACACATATGCAGCTATTATTTTCAAATGGTCTCTTTTGTTATGTCAATGCTAGTTAATCAAACAGGGTGTGGGAATGTTCCCCGTCGCAGGAACTGGGTCTGGTTTAATTGTCTCCAGCTCAAGGCTGGCCTGTGCCGAGTGCTGCTCTCTCAAGCAGCTTCTCGACGTGCTTGGGAAGTCACCGCAGGCCAGGTTCACTCCCGGTGAACAGGCTAGAGGTGACCAGATCATCTCGAGGGCACGAGGACTGAGCGCAGCTGCTGCTGCACAAATTCTGCACCAGTTGACTCCACGCCAGGCAGTGGTCTCGGGCACGTTTGATTAATTAGTGCAGATGCAGCATTTATGTGATGTGGTGATCAACTGCCTATTCCCAGTCCCTTGTACCTAGTGGGAAATTTATTTTTATTTCTTTAGGAAACTTTATTTTTAAAATACAGCAAATTTCAGAAGGGAACTAATTCCACAGATAGATTTTGCTTGGCTCCATCCAGCCTGACTTAAGCTGCTGGAGATGTCCAAGTTGAGCATTCTCAGACACTTCTTACAAATATTAGCATGCAAGAGCATATTATGTTAATGCTGCATTGCACAATTTCACAATGATGTCATTCTCAAAGCAGMAAATGGATATTTGTTATTCTGTTTTCAATTTTCTTGAATCACTTTAAATCATTGTAATAATTGTGAATATTTGTGAACTTCTCTGAATGCAACAACCCTTCCTACCTGGAAAAAGAGAAAGACTTCATTGTACTGATTATGGATTATAAATAGCACAAGAGTCACTCTTTTCATATTCTGCAGAATCACTATATATTTCCCTGGGGATGTTCCTGATCTTCCAGGTATGGAATTTCAAGTTTCTTCCTGGTGTTGAAGCATTTCCTCCCTGCAAAACTTTTTATTTATTTTACCTAATTAATTTTTGTTGTTGTTGTTGTTGTTGTTATTGCTGGATTAAAATATTGATTGATTATACCTGACAACTTTTTTTCAACAATTCAGTGATACTATCTGTTTTCACTCATCAGACTTTAAAGAAAATTCTTTTTCACTATTTATCTTTTCTTTCCACTTTAAAGAGATCTAAATATCTGGTTTTGTGTACATGTTCAGCAAAAGTAATGTTAAAAATATACCTTTTTGTCAAGCAGAAAAATTAAAATATCTTATGCTTCTTTTTGCGAGGAAAATGTCATAAAATTTGGAGAATCAGAAAAATACATTTTAGGTCTTACGCAAGACATGAGCACAATTGTATACACAGTCCTCACTTTTTTCTTATTTCTTATTTCTAGCCTTAGTTAATTTACATACAAATAAATACATTTTATATGGACGTTTCAGTAATCACACTTAAATTCTATATAATTGCCTTGTACAACAAGAAAAATGCTACATTGTCATCCATGTGCCTAATATGTAGAGCAGGGAAGAGTAACAGCACCTTCAAATACTATGGAAGAAGAATTATTTATGGCACTTGCAAAATTAAGGTAATTACTGTAAATATGCACTACTCCTATATATGTCATAGCAATGTGTGCATTTTTATAGCAAGTCAAACAGCTRTATAGATTGATAGGATCATTTTGTGGTGCTACAGGACCAGGATAACATCTAGTAATGGGGCAGGTTTATGTGTCTAATAATGGCCTGTTTTGTATAAAAAGTATTTTGGGTAATTTGTGTGGTCGTCATATTTTCTAATGCWGATTAGTGGCTGTTTCTTTCTCTTCGTAGACAGATTGTGCACTGCAAGGTTGTTTGTGCACAGTGTGCAATGCTACTGCTAAGTGTTCACTATATTGGGCACTAAAAGTTAGATTTACACCCCGTCTTTAGAGGTGGTAGTCAGCTGCAGTTGCTATTACAACACTTCAGTTTCTGTATAATACACAGTAAATCTCCACTGAAAATAATTTTCTAGTTTTTAATACACTCCATACTCAGAAGGAAGTGGTTGGAGATGGAGAGGTGTGTGCTAGATGCTTGCTCACCTTTCTGCTGTCATCCATAAACCCCAAGACCTCTCATTGTGCAAGTACAGTTAGAGCACAGGTACAGGCACACCCCAAACTTCTGCCTTCTGCCCTCCTGCATCTACACAGATCTCATGGCCTCTGCCCCCAGAGCCACCTGAGCACCAACTTGTCTCACCTCTCTGATATTGGACCTCTTCCTCCTCTCTGATATTGGACCTCCTTTTCTCCTGCACATTCAATGTACTTTTTCCCATGCTACACTCCCTCTTGCAATTGCAAGAGCAATTTAATATGAATGAAATGCAATGGAGAAAGCTTTTCATCGATACTTTCGTTCTTCCTTTCATATCAATTACTCTTTTTTTCACCATCTTTCCTATGCCACCTTTCCTGCCCTTAGACCCTGAAGTTTTATCTTTTTTCTCTATAACTCAATAATGTGTCTGAGAATAAAAGAATATAAAGATTATCTTTAAAATTTGCAAAGAAGAGAAGCCAGACAAAATCACACTTATGCATGGAGTCAGTATTTCGTTGGTTAGGTTTAGAAAATCAAAATACAGTCAACGTGTGCTTATATAGAGGAGGAAAAAATGCATTCCTGTGCTGGGTGAATATATATAGCACTAAGCGTGAAACTTCTAAAGATCTTCAGTTTGTCTTGCAGATGACCATATACCACTTACAGGCAGGGACAGTAACAAAGAGGTCTGTGAGGAAAGTTTTGCTCCTGGGAAGAAGAGATTTGCCCATGTTGGTAGAACTTAGTTAAGAGTGACTTAAGCCAGAGCAGACCATAAGAAGCAGAAAAATATAAAGTGCACCAGACCAGGAGGTACCAGTGTCACCTCTAAACACGCAGCATAAATCTAGCCTTTAACACTCGGTGGCTGACGCTGCATAGTTTGCACAAATAATGCTGCAAAGCAGAACCTGTCTACTAAAACAGAGTCATAGCCTCTAATCTAGATTGGGGAATGAGAAGGCTACACAAAATTACTGAAAATACATGTTCCACAAAACATCAAATTGACAGCCACTGGCAACGCTGGGTTGTCCAAGGACAATGCATTGTCCATGAAAGAAGAGGAGCCCGTCTGCTGCACTCTTCCAACCTCAGAGCTTAGACACCAAGGATATAGGAGAACCATAAATGACAACTGCAATAGTCAAGATACACACAGGTTAAAGCATGACTACAGATTTCAACAGAGAAACATCTGGTGCAGTCTTGGGACTTGTTACTAGAAACCCATCTGCCCCAGCTGAGAGAAAGGCAGACAGTGAAGGTGGCTGAAGATACCCAAACAGAGAATGAAGTAGGAGTCTGAGTTAAGGGAAATGAAAATATAGTTTGGAAAAAAAAAACAATCAAAAAACATCTTTAATTYAAGAAGACGACACTTCAGAAAATCAGAATGTTTTTGACGTAGGCTGAAGGTGATACAGCAAAGACAGGAGAGAGGGTGATTGAAGCGAGAGATGCCGTTATGCTGTTCCATCAGGATGCAGTTCTAACCAGGGTTTCAGYAGTTTGTTGGGATACCATGTTGCATAATATTACATTTGAGTGAAATTGYTCAGAGATAGGAACACTCAGTAAAAAACCCTGGAGGTACCTCTCTTAACAAAATAAAGTACAAATAAATAACTGTTCCAGGAAGAAACTATGCTACCTCCAGGATAAACTTACATAAAATATGTCAAGTTAAAGCCTCATTGTCACTGTTTTCATCATATGGTTGTAATTTATTTTTCTTTCAGAGCAGTTTTCCCAAGATGTTCAATCCGTGCCTCTATTGTCTGACCATGTCTAGCAACACTGAAACATTACCCAACCAAATAAAATGTGAATGCTGCTTCTTAGCTAACTGTACATTACTTTTTCCCTCTTGTTGCTCTTTCGATGCAATTAGAAGGCTATGGGCTGCTTTTACAAAACCAATCTCTCTTTGAACAATGGAGCTTCCTATTCTTTTAAAGCTTGCTTTTCTAGGAAAGAGATTGTGAGCTAAAGCATCATTGTCAATGTTTTGCAGAAAAAAGTGCCCAAGAAGAAAAGGAATACTGTGAGCATTGTCACTGAATTATCGCTGGGAAAGCCAGACAGYGTTTGTACCGATATGTATGCTAGTGGTCTGCAGTTTGAATGCTGTGATCTGACAGGCTGGCATAGCTGCTCATTCTCTCTGGTCTAGAAAGCTGCAGTACACTGTCATTAGCAAACAGGGAGAATTGGTAAAATCTATCCCGCAGCTGTTTGCAGAAGGCAGAGCGATTGATGAGTGGTAAATAATGAGGACAGACCAGTAACATAGAGCGAGGTGGATCAATTTATAAAACAGGTGGTGTCAAGCAACACACATTTTGAATATGATCAAAGCAAGAAACAAAAAAGAAGGCTGGTATCATCCAGTAATAGACACTGGAAAGCAATCACTGAAGAGGATTTTGTGCATAACCAGTCAAACGTGATATACTGTTATCTGAAGACTAGCCRTGCTTTTTGGATTGATAAATATGTACATACATACATATGAGTCCATGTAAGTCTTTGATGGGATATAAACTTTACTCCTTGTCTAGATGTATTTAGAGAATTACTGCAGCTTTCCCTATAACCAAATAGGAGTAAACTAGCAACTAGGATTCAGCAGCTGTGCCTCATCTAAAAGGTTCGAAGATATGTAATTTAAGACAAATTTCATGAGATCTTGGGTTTGAAATGACCCTTATATGCCCTGCAATGGAATATAGGGCTAATGGATGCCTGAGATTATAAAGCTGACCATGTTGTGTGCAGTGTCCTGCACAGTTGCCAATGTGAGTCCAGAAATTTTTCATCCACATTAATTCAGCACACTGCAGAAATAACAACTCTGCCACAAATCAGGCTTGGTTGTGGACTAATACAGTTAAAATGCGTCTCAGTTTGTGGGGGCCAGTGGATATGGCAGCTCAATGGTTTGCTCTCAGGTAGATCTCTCTTTGCTATGTGGCCTGTATGAGCACACGGTTCTCCCGCGTGGGCAGAGCCCTCTGGCAAGCTCTCCTCCTATGCTCCAGCCCCTGCTCCTGTCAGGCTTTGCCTGTTAATTTTGTGCCACTCAGCTGCCTAATGTGCCCCAAGGCTGGRCTCCGCTGTGACGTGCCAGGCAAAGTGCAGGTGAGACCCTACCTAAGACCATGACAAGGAGGCGGAGCACCCTGGAGTTTTCCCAGGACCTCATGTAGGCCCGTATGTGTCTGATGCTGGCTCTGCTGTCCCCCGCTGTGCCCCCAGTGCCCATCTCACCCCATGCTGGGCTGCTCTGCAGCCCCTGCTGCCACCCTGCTGCCACGGAGCAGGAAGGGACATCAGGGTCCCTAACGTGGAGGGGAGGATGGGTGAAGGAAGAGTATAAAGCCCAGATTTTTGTGTTTGCTTTGAGGCCTAAAGAGGTGGCTGTGGCACACACTACACACCCCGCTCTGGCGCGAGGCCATCAAGATACATCAGAAGGTCCTCAGCAGACGTCCTTGCTGAGGGCCCGTGGGGCAAGATCGCGTGTACTTCCCCCGGGTGCAAAAGGACCAGCTCCCAAACCCACTTTTTGCTAAYGAATTTATACCTGCCTGCCCAAGTTCACTGCATGCATCTCTGAACAAACACTCCTGTGTCCTCTGGTCGGAAAAAGGCAGTTTGCCCCAAAGTGGGGCCGGCTGGAAGAGCCGTTGCCGTYGCTCTGCCGCCGAGGCCTGCGATTGTTGCAGCTCTAAAGCTCCCCTTCGGGGGCRGCGGGTGTTTTCACCACCCTGCCGACATCTGGGATCTGTTAGGGGACTTCCGCGTCACCCCTGAACAAATAAAGTCTGGCAAGAGATAAAGTCAGATTCTAAAGAACTGCCTTCTTGCCTGGCAAGTACAGAAAATCAATGGGGCTTMTCCTCCTCAGTCGCTTGGACAGCCTGTTTATTCTTGTGATTGTCTGCCTCGTACTCCCAAATCCTGCTGTGGATCGAGCTACTAGTGGTTTGGGGGTTACTGTTCCACACAACGCCTAACACTGTCGTAATTGCTGGAGAAGCAGCTGGTCTCGCCAGGCTGGGAGGAGCGGAATGTTCCCACCGTCACTGCTGCCCCTTTTCCTCATCCTCCTGCAAAGCGGGAAAGCTCCTGGAGAGCAGGACAGCTGAGAAGGCCCGCTGCGAGCCAAAGGGAGCAGAGCACAGGTTGACACCTCTCTACTGACTGTACAGGAAGCCAGAATTTCACTTTCCCATTCCTCCCAAGAAAGCAGCAGGCACAGGAAGCTCTTAGCTCCAGTTCAGGCTGGAGAAGCAGGAGCTGGGGAGCGACAGGTCTTCTGCGCTCAGCAGAAGGGGGAAAGTCCTCTCCTTCTCCAGACACCCCCAGCCTGGTGCGTGGCTTCCCTGCGGCTCAGCACGGTAACAAACATCAGGCTAAACTGCTCTTCCCATTTGGGCTGTTCTGGTGCCAGTTCCTTCATCTTCTACTTTATAGGGAAATCCTAAAATCCTTCCTATACCTTTTTCAGAATTAACAAGATGCTCACGTATCTACCTTTAAGCTTAATAGGCCCAGTATTCCCAGTATAAAATTTAGGAAAAAAAACAAAATAGMAGTGTGATATATTAGAAGCTTGAGGTATTATATAAAAATTACAAAGGTTCAGTTAAAGACTTGCCTGCATAAGGCTGAACACAAGSAGTATTCTTTCTGCTAAATGCTCTGGGGATTATTTGAATGTCTCTGTGTGCAGGAAGCGCRGCAGAAGACATAACATCCATTTTTTTCTTTTTCTCCTCTCTTCTCTTTTTTTTAATAGAATGTGTATGTTAAAGCCTGAGGAATTTCCATTTTATTTATTTTTGAAGATTCTTCTGAAGGCGTGTTTTGTTAATTCATTTGAGAATGTAGCATGCAATATTTAGTGTTTTGGGGTTTTTTTTCTTTTTTGGATGCTACATGATTTTTGTGTCCACAAGCTGTATTTAGGGAACGGAGAGAGATATTCGAACATAAAAAAAAATTTATATAACATGGCCTTCAGGCAATGGCCAGTGACTAGACAGACTTCAAGAATTTAGCACCAAGAAGAAGGGGGACTGTAGTTTCTAATGTGCAAGATTAGCAGCAAGAATTTAGTGATCTGGCTGCTCTTGAGAGCATTATATGAGAACATGGACAAAATGAAAGRTACCATGATCTACGATTCCCATTTAGAAAACCCTAAAATTAGCTACAGTATATCTGAGGTGCTTGAAGGTATCTCATAGACCACTGAGCAGGTCTGTAATTAACTTTGCTTCTTTGGGTACAAAAGGACTTGTGATTGATGATCATCCTGACAACAGGACTGGAAAATGCAGCTGTGTCACATATACATGGAAATGTAAGGGTCCTTGCTAATTCAGGCTCTGTTATATAATGCAATATTTGGATAAGTTGCTCAATTTTGGCAAATACTACTTTTAAGATCAGATGTCTATATTTATTCACACTTAACCACAGGTTCAAGATGTTCTGGGAAATGAAACCTAGCAGGAAATGCTGAGAACGAACATGATAAAGCCCAGGGTCACTACATCAGTGCCAGGGTCCTCCATTCTCTCTAGTCTCCTCCTGACTCTGTTGCAAGAGTATTTTAGAGAACCTTTGCAAATCATGTCTATCAAAGGGCCAAAAACTGTTACGGCCCAAGGTCTGGCTCGCCYCGCAGGCCTCCTCCAGCGTTGGGAAAGGGACACAGCCCTGAGGTGACAGACATYGGGTGCAGCCCTGCGCTGCCTCTGCCAGGCATCATCTGAACACCGCGCTGGGCAGACCGTCCCCAGAAAGGCTCCTACGGGGAAGAGGCGCCTTGGAAAAGCCTCGGCAGAGCTGGAGAACACTCCGTCAATGGGATCAATCTGGAGGAATGGTTTAATGCCCTGTTATTTGATTGCATTGACATTTTTGCTCTATTTCTAGTGAAAAAAACAAGCAAACAAAACTCCACTTCTTTAGGAAACGAGACAAATGCTTAAAGCCCAAACTTCTACATACATAACTAACAAATCTCCATCACACACAAAAAAAAAATCTTAGCACAGGTCTCTCATATTATGCATGGGTTTCAATTCAGTTTGTTGAGTTTAGTCCCATTAAATTGTACACAGTTGCTGAGAAATGTTCACAACTCTCAAGCAGGAACATCATATTTTTGTTATATTACCACTAGGTGGCTCAAAAGCAGAGTCAAAATACACCATTACAATACACAAGATACACATCTATGATATGAATAAAACGCCCGCTATTTAAAGATTATCAAGTACTCTCTCATAGTTGTCATACTTTAAAGTCTTCTACAAATCTTCAGGTTCCACTAGTTAATGGTAAATAACAGCAGAGCTGCCGCAGCCTCAGCCACATTACGGTATTGAAAGGCAGAGGTCGCTTGTGAATGTGAGGGGAGCAATATCCCAATAAGTGAATTATGTTTTTCTGCGTCTTATAATCGCTTGCAACCAAGTGTCACTGACTGATAGAGAAAAGAGATGGATRTTCAAAGGCATCTAGCACCACACCATGTTTTAATTTACTTCCACATATCTTTTGATAGGTTGAATCTGTTTTATTTCGTAGTAATTACCTTTCTGTATAGCTGTTAGAAGCTTATGACTTGAGGTTTAACTTTCTTTCACACATTGCTTCAGATTAGGGATAAAGCCTGCAAGCTGAACCCATCCTTACTCAAAAGTAACTTACTGATAGGCAAGAGTGCTTGGGGTGGATATATATCTGCCATCAATCAAACCAGCAGGCTTGCAGCACTTTGCTCCTTCCAGGTCAAGTAAAATAAATAGAAAGGACACTTGTTCTAGAACTTTAAAAGRCAGATTATGTTATCTGCTACCTTACAATCAGTCACTATCACAACACTGACAAATGAATTAGCTCCCATCGAGGCTGATGGAACTTTTGGGACAGGGGGATGTCAGAGAGAGACTGAGATAAATGGCACATAGAAAGGAGSTCTATTTTCTCATCATTCAAATGCCTTAAGTATTGTATGCAAATCTCCCATTTCCTACATGAAGAAAGGCTTGATATCGGCTRCACTGGATGTGTTTTCACCATAGTCCTGGCATTACACATGCAAATAAAACCTGTTTCATAGAGGTCATCATCTGGGCAGTTAAAATTCTACCGTGCAATAACAATGTTTTCATGGGGGGCTCACTGGTTAGGATTTGGTATCTCCATGTGCTCATCATGACCGTGAGTGAGAATTAGTGAGAGAGGGAAATCCGTGTCAAAGGCCGATGTTTGTGTTGATATCAGATCCATGCCTATGCATTTTTCTTGACCTCTCTAGAGAAAAACAATACTGCATGTGCTTGTACTGCTTGTCTGGTTTGGGGTTTTTGGTTTTTTTGACAGCCTGGCAGCTGTGGTTTCTGAAGCTTAGATGAAGCTGGGGGCCCTAAATCTCTGTTGAGTAATAGAACCTGGATGTTTCCATACACAGGGGAAGTCTCTTAAGCACTTTGTGACACATCATTAGGTTTGCAAGGAGAAATCTCTTACTTTTCCCTCCCACAGTGCAAGACTTCGGGAAGAACAGTGTACTTGGTGTCCTGGAACATTAGTACTTCGYGGCCCAAGGACGCCCTGCATGGCTTCAAATACAGCTCTCTGTTCAGCAGCAGAGTACAGACAAGAAGGCAGGAATGGCTTTTGCCTTGGGGACACAGGTATCTGTTCCCAGAACTTTGTAAATCCTGCTAAAATCTTTGTAGTTTGCCTTAGCAGTGCCCTAATGCAAAGGACCTTGACCTCCTCTGCACAAACCTTGTACTGTGGTTCGTCCCACAGGAGGTAGCTTGAACGAGCTTGTTACAACAGGTAACAAGATACAGGATCTAGAAAGTCACTATAACAAGATTCCCCAGAGGTTTGTTTTTACAAGGCTTAAATGTCTTACAGAGCTCTGGTGAATTTGGGAAACCTTTGCAGCTTTGTCTTTCGAGGGGCTCTTGCTGTCCGCGTTGCCTTTGCTGGCTACCTTCTTCTGTTTTGTATAATACTGTTATTGTAAACTTCCACTATATTGTATGCATGTGCACACACACACATTTACCAGAGTTTTCTGTCCAGATCCCCACCTGCTAAAATTATCAGAGCTGCTACCGCAGGAAGGTCTGTCTCACATTGATCATTAGCTCCCAGCACGTGGCTGCTGACTGAAGTGAGTCCACTTCAAGGTCTCTTTCCTGACGTTAAATGGCCTCCATGTCTGGTTCTGCTTAGAGAAATGGATGATTTATCTGTGATTAGGCCTTCTCATCACACTGATCATAACACTGACATGTGACCATGAGGGACAGAGCCTTCAGAACAGCCAAAACTAAGGTACTGAAACAAATCAGCAAGTAAAATAAAGACATTCACTAAATGCACCAAATGCAAATGGAAGGTAATACTTCCTTCACACACTCACTGTGCTGGTGCCAGACCAGGTAATATATCCTTTTCAGAATAAAKGAATCTGATTCTTGGTGTCTGAGAAGAGTGGGAGATCTTCGTTACTAGTCTGTGTCTTAAAGAGTTTCCTGACGCAATGAACTAGCATTGTGGCAGATGCTGCCTGTTGGCCATAGTCCATATCTCTGTTTCTGACATACGTGCATCTGGCCTGCAATGTTTTTGAAAGCAGGTGTGTACTCTGTGGTCAGAATTGCTTGTACAGATCTTGGAGCAAGTCAGGATTTTATGTCATGTGCTTGGAGCGAGCGCTGAACACTTCTGAAGTCTGAACCCACAGTTTCCGAAACATTAAACTTCCCTGCAAAACTGTTGCAGTTTCTTGCAAAAAGCAGGATCTCACAGAAAGTCCTCCTCCCTGCATCCCAGTATATGCAAAACCTGTTTGGAGTCAGATTATCAAGTGCATTTTGCAACCTCAAAGTACCTACAACAAAGAGTATTTTCTATTCTCTGTTAAAAAATATATCACCCTATCTACATTAGGGTATAAGATCCTCAGCTATGGATAGGCCTTTGCATATATGGTGTCTCCCTCCAAAGTGAGGCCCAGAGGGCTAAAGCAGTGGTATTTAGGTAGTAATTTGCCACATGTGGTTGCCGTTCCAGATGCTCAGCTGATTCCCCAGCCAGCAGCAATGCCTTCAAGCCCCCTGGTCTGAGGAAGAGGGCCAGATGTTTATCCATGGGCACAAATGGAGGAAAAGGTTCAGGAAGCTGTGGKTTTTGTTTGACAGTTTTCTCTCTCTTTTAAAAGAGAGGGAGGCAAGCACCTGTTTATACCAACTTTCTCTTCTGAAAGAGGAATGTTTGTTCCTRCAGTGCCACCTTCAGTTCTCTCTTGCCTATAGTCTCAATTTTGCTTAATTTCTTACATCTTCTGAAGAACTTGATTATTTTTGCCCCAAAAAGAAAGTMCAAACATAGTTTGTGTTTCTTTCTGATAGTAGCCTGCATGTCTAAAACATTACGCTCCTCAAATCCAAGAGCTAGTCCCTGAAAATTAATTGTCTCTATTTCATATGATCGCATTGCACTGACTCAGCCATCATTTACTTAAAGAAAAGGTAAATGGATGTGTAGGGAGGGTAGGTTGAAATAGTCTATTACTAGGAAGCCTTTTCTCCCCAGCAAAGCTGGTAGGTTTCAGTGTATAAGCTATGGACCTGAATGAATTTTATAATAATGAGAACCAACCTCTAATATACCAAATATGTATTCTTTCTATGAGAAAGTTATATTTGTTAGAGTGAAGGAATTATTTACAGCTTGATGATTGCTCTGTAATATCCTCTATACTCATAAGTTTTATAGGCAGTTAATTTAATATACCTGTATTAATTACTTTGTTAAGAAATATATAATTAGAATATAAAAGTCATGTGCATTGCATTCTTTCCTCTCATGAGAGAGATTTTTTTACATAAAGATATGGAACTGGTAGCTAATTTTGAGGAAAAGAAGTAGGATGTTAGCCTCTCCAGGATAAAGAGTAATTTGTGTCACATTCCTCCACGACATATTCTGCCAAGAATATCTGCAGTGACTTCCCAGACGCCAGAATTCTGAAGTATATTAACTACTACAGGCCTGTTTGCACCAGTGTTTGTGTTGGTCTTGCAGGATTTTTCCCCAGGCTCTGAAGCACATGAAGCATTTTCATTGATAAAACAAATGCAGGGTCACAGCGTGAAGTAAAAGAGCAGGTGAAATATTGATCTACGTTTGATTTTATCCCTGGTTTCAAATGGCTATATTTGCATTGCACAGTTTTCCTTTAAGACACTCCTTTAAAAACACGTTTTGACTATCCTTCTTGCCTTCATTTTGGTGTGCACTTGGGGAGGYTCCAGCTGGACCTGGAATTGCCCCCTGGGGATGGGGTTTGGCACCCCCTCTTTGGGTTTGTCACTACTAATCTTGAGGCAGCAGGTCTGGGGCTGTGCCAGGCTGCAGACTCATCAGGCACAAGGCCCTGTGCTTGTCAAGAGCTGCGCCGCCATCCGCCCGGGCTTGGCATGTCCCCTTGAAGACTCCCCATCCCAGAAGAGTATCTGTGCTCATTATCTGGTACATTCGCAGCTGAATGTCAGGCTGGAGAAAGGTTTCCTGCATCATAGGTAGATCTCATGACAGATTTTGTGACGGGCCACAGATAGAGAGATTTCTCCTGCAGTTGCCTGTCTTTCACCCAGTCTTTTTTTCAGTCTTTTTTTCAGGTTTGCAGAACTTTTTAAAGAGGCAGGGAGGAAGCAAGCTCCATTGCAGGGCCTTTGGCAGTTCCCCTGTGATCAAAGCGGAGAGAGGTCTTCATGTCTTTAGATGTCTTTCTCAGGTCGGGTCCCTGTGGGCATCTCAGAGGTGCTCCTTATCAGTACTAGTAGGAGGGCAGATGAGCAGAGCCTCTCACCACCTTCCTTGGGGAGGGCTGACTCACTCTCCAGACTGCATTTCCTATGCTGAGCACACCTCTCCTGAGATTTATGGACTGCATCTTCCCCAGCTGTAATGGGAGCTTAGGCACCTTGTATACACATGCATTAGATGACTAAATGTCATCAGCCTCAGTCCCGATGTCTCAGTCCTGCCCAACGTGTTTATCACACAACAACATACGTTCTCACTTATGACTCAGCTCCACAACAAAGTGGTAAAAACAAGTTTCAGCACGCACACATAGGAAGGGTCCCACCCCACCACGTCCTGAGGGAGCTGCACAGCAAGCTCCAGGTGCTGGGCACCTCTGCTGAGGTGGAGACAGGCTGTGGGGGCTGGGGTGGACATTCAGGCATTGGGGAAGTAGGTAAGTGCATGAATGTGTCTGTGAGCTTCAGCTCAGCTTGCCTCCCCAAGTCAGTCCCTGAAGCAATCTAATAGAGCAGTATTAATGTGGCCAGTGGGACTGTGATTTCACACCTCATATACTCATGTTGGTGGCTCTTTTTAACCAAGAAATTCATGTCTTCATCGCCTCCAGCCTTGAAGATAGCATAGCCAGATGTACCAACAACATGCGTGTGAAACATTGCCATTGCTACTTACTAGCATTTTATATGTACACTAAACAGCACAAGTGGTTGAAAAAGGTTTATGGTGGTGATAATTGAGACTTTAATGTAACTGCACGTAAGCCATTTTGGGCTTGGGCTGAAAAACTGAGGTGTTTGCTTTAATTCAGAATATTCAGAAACTAAACCTAGAAACGAAAGCCCTTCCACTAAATATGGTGCTTAGGAGAATAGCCACAGAGACTCAGTCATTTTTGCATAGCACAAAGAACCGAGGCCAACAGGGTCGATAGGACTAGGCACAGAAGGAGAATATCATCATGCATTTCCATAATCCCTGGATTTAAATCCCTGGCACGGTTTCCTGAATGTACATTTTACCCTACTTGGTTGAAAGGAAATGACTTCACACACTCCGCTGATGATCGCACGCGAAAGTTATGATTTTTTGCATGCCAATAAAGCCAGACTCTCCCGCAGYGTTCTGCTGCCAGGCAGCGTGTTCCAGGGGTGTGTCTCCAAGAAGGCGTGCCGCGCTGTCATYAGCTTCCAGGGAGCGACCTCTCCCTTCAGTGGCCTCTGCACCATAAAGCAGGATAGACCTTCTGCTTGTTTGCTTCTTTCCAAAGTATGCCATCATTATCAAATGAATACACACTTTTTTTGCTATGAAAGTAAAGTTTTGTTCTGATCATTTATCCAAAACCCAGGATTAACAACTGTCATTCATAAAATATTTTATATTTACATTTTTTTAAAGGGCTGAAGTGTCTGTATCTACAGCTTTAAGCTTTTCTCATTGATAAAAGGATTGTTTGCATTTCTTCTGCCAAGTACATTCTGAACTCTGCAATACAGAACCCCTGCCTGCTATTTGACGTGGTATTTGAGCTTTGGATTAATATCCTCTCGAGTGCTTTTTTGACAAGACGCTAATGAACCAATCAGTGGAGATTTGCCTGGAAGGAAACCCATAAAATATGAATTATAAAGCCAGTCCATAAATAGAAATTGCTCAGATTGTATATCTAGTCCATCAAAGCATTAATGAAGATATCACTCAGAACGAATCAGTGAATCCATTTTCTGCTATAGACATTCATCCAGCTTCAGCTCAGCCCTCTTGGATCACAGAGCTGTGATTCTCTCCCTCAGTAGTAGATTATAAGCTTGCACATTTTCTGTGGTTTTAACAACTTCTGAGTGTTCGTTTTCCAACACTTTTTCATACTGACAAGATTGAGGGGAACATCTGTCTAAACTACTTTGGGGAAGCTAGAAATGCCATATTTATGGACTGAAAAACGTCCTGCACACACGCGGTGCATGTGCTCTGGGGGATGCAGCGGCGCTGTCCTGCGCAGCCGTCGCCAGGACGTGACACTCACACTCCCATTGCTCATGTACCTCTAGTTAGGCCCAGAGTTAGTGCACCTCACACAGACCTGCTGGTGTATCTACCCACCATCACTCATATTGTCAAACCTGATCTTGGAGGGCTCTGTCTCAGGGAGAGGAGAAGGACTTGCTGCCACCAGGTGAAATGAGGTGGCCTCTGGCGTAATCGGCTTCTGATACACCCCAGTTCAAACCAGCTGCCCATAAAGGTCTCTTCTGACCTCAACCCCTGTTCAAGAGAGTAGCTGAGAGAGTTACAGTCATGTAGTGCCCATTTTGTAATTTATGTGGTGTGCTCATAGTTCATTTCCTAATGGAGAGTTTCTGTGCTCTTTACAGTGTTTGTGATCAAAAAAGGAATCTCTGCTATTCACTTCACATAACCAAACTGATAATGTGAAGCAGGTTGATTTTTTTTCCGGTTAGTACATGATGTGAGAAGGGAAGCCAAATGTTATTTTCCAGTTCCTCAGTAAAAAGCAAAACACAGGGAAATCCATTTAAGAACAGACACCAAAGTGCCCTAGCAGAGCAAGAACCAGAGCTTACATAAGAGACATTCCACGCCTCATCAGGGAATGCAAAATATTTGACAAGGCAAAACCTGTTGAGATCTGTAAATAAAGTATGAATGTTGGCGCTCTAGGGCAAAAACACTAGAACAAGTAGATACCAAATGATAGAAAGGGGAGTTTAAGCTCCCCTGCCTAATGTATTTTAAAACACTCTAAATGTTCCCAAGCTTCTCAGTGACATCCTGTCTATCCAGCATAGTAAAATGCTCAGCAAGTGGCAGCTACTGGGTAAACCTGATTCCTGAGGATGTAGCACATACAGTGAAGTAAAATAATTGTCTTAGTATATTAATTGTCACTGTGAAAGCAGAAAGCAAAAAAAAATCTAATGGATGGGACTGTCTCATCCTTGAGTCTTAGTTTTGCAAGGCTGTGGTTGTGCAGTCCTTACTCCTCTATGAGCAGTTCTGCTGCTTTCCAGGCATGGCAAAAGCCTATGTCCCTTTTGGTCTTAGATAATACAAATTCTAAGCCCTGAGCGATGATGGTCAGCAGCAAACTCAGAAATAACACACGCCCATACCACAGCCTTACCCTGTAATTTCCAAAGCCACCACAAACAGCATCCAATCCCTCAAAATGTAAGAGAAGCTGAGTTCCRACAGGGATCACCTGAGCTCAGCTCAGGGGCACTTCTTGAAGAAGAACAGCACAACAGAAGTCCCTGGCTAGCAAAATTTGAATCTGCTGCAACACAAGATAAACAACAGTGGGCAAATTAACTGGTGAAACCTTTTCTACTACTGGTAAAGAAAATACTCTGTATCTTTCCTCTTTATGGAGTTTTTGGKTTTCATTTTTAAAATATACATCTTTGTCCAGCCGAACGTAGCTGAACAATCTAGCATTATCCAAACCACAGCATCAGACCACTAATGCATGGTAAGAGAACTGAACTGTTGGTTTAGAGGGAGGCTATCTCARTAATCATTCATATTTTTCATCTCAGCAAGCATTCATATTTTTATTTTTATTGTGGCAGAGTCTCGGACTTTTTTTGACATATAGGCTCCAAAAATTTTACAAAGATATTAGAGATCAACCATATGTATATACTACTTGATACAAAGGCCTGAAGAGCTAAACGTAAAACAAAGTCTACAAGTCAGCAAGTAGTTCTCCAGTCAGACTCCTCCCAGAGACTCTCCTGCTTCTACATTATTCCCCCTTGCGTATTTTGCAACCCAGGGTCTGAATCCATACTCCCAAATGAAGAGAAAACTTCAGAGCATTTTCTAGGTCCTTTGAGACAGAGTGACTGAACATCACAARGTATTCAAAGTGCAGATGCATCATATTTCTTGCACTGTAGCATAATTATATGRTCTGATTTGCTTGGAATTCTTTTCCTAAAAAATTGTGAATTTGCCTTTGACTTCCAACAACCATTGACCCGATGTCTTCTGAAGACTATCTGCATTAATTCTTACACATCTTTCTTGAGTGAGACTAAAAAATTAAAACCCCCTACTGAGTGTATATATATATGTGTATATATATATATATGGTTAAAGGTCACTTTCTCCTTGTTTACCTTATATTGACATACATTACCTTATATTGACATACAACATTGACATTGAATTTCATTTGCCATTTTATTAATCAGTCAACCATGCGCCTCTTTCAACTACTTTAAGATCACACTATTCTGAGAAACAGTTTATGATGTGCAGTATTGCCACTTTATTATTCATCTCTCTTTTTTCTTATTCTTTATGAAAATGTTAAACKGCACAGTCATAAACCCAAGTACATGTGGTACCCCACAGATAATCTCCTTCAATTTTCTCTGACCTGGGAACTTGTTAGGTTCAGTCTATTGATTTATTCTGAAACCTTTCCTATTGACATGTAATTCAGCATTTCTCACACTCATCCTCTCTGAAGAATAACTCCAGTGGGAACCTTCACTCACCTCCACTGACCACTAAGCAAAACAGCCYATTTAGCCCCATTTAGCTGTTGTAGCTAATGCACTGCTGCAAACTTCTGTGTTTCTCTCTTCACACCATTATCATGTGCAGGCACCACTGACTTTCTACTGACTTTCACAGCCTCTTGCCTTTGGTGTTTTTGGAGGTTTTATAGCACATTTCATAGCTTCAGCAGGCTGAGTCTCTAGATCTTCTATGGCCAACTTCCTTGCAGTTTGACATTCAGCTTGCCAGAGTTTATTTTCTTCTCCATTTTTCACATTCAGGTAAGACTTCCTCTTTTTTAAAGACGTCTCTAATATTATTTGGCAGTTTCCATTGCGTATGGTGTTTGACAATGCTAACCTCTTATTTTTGTTTTGGTATTTTAAAAAACTTTTGTAGTGGTAGCAGAAAGGCCCCATTTACTTAATGCGCTTAAAGTACTCTTTTCAAGCAACATCTGTGCTGCCAGTACGTATTTACATATTTTATGTTTAATCCTCTGTTTTTCTTTTTACTATTTTAGTGATTTATTGCAGTTCTGCTTTAAAAAAGTCCCAAGTCAGCCACATACATATCTCAGATTTCTGTTGTTTARAACCAAAAAACCTACACTAATTTAAAATACAATCTTCTCATGAGACTGATCCCAGAGACACGTGCTCTCTGAGAGCTTTCTAGCAAAGTCAGTAKTGTGGCATTAGAAAGGGTTTTTAGGAGCAGAACTTGAAACTTTTMTCTAATCAAAGATAAGGCTTTTCTGCATTGCTCTTTTGTGGTCTTAGTATCTGCCTGTCTTCCATTTGATTCTTGGTATTTGCACACCAGAAATTTGCATCCAAATGGCAGAAATTAGGCATAACCTTGTTATCTAGCCCTACAGAATATCCATTTTTCAGAGAATTTTAATTAAAAATATTATATAAAAGAGCAATAKTTGTGATTATGAATGAAATACAACCTTCTTTTAAAGACTAAATCAGTTCTCTATTGACTTAAGAAAGTTGTGTCTACTATACCCAACCTGAATTACTTCTCTTAAATAGATGTGTAAGGAGCTGCATTAATAATCTTTTCTTCAGGATTAAAAAGGCTTGCTATGGGCTGAAAGAGAAGAAGATGGTTAATCACAACACTCTTTTTTCCCTCATTGACCTTTTTCACAGCCTTCATCAAGGCAGGTGACACGGGAGCTGTTGTACAAACCGAAGAGTAGCAACATCCTGCAGCTGAATATGAGTCATACACATGTTTTATTTTAAATGGAAGGGGTCTGACTGGAACCATTGTGCCTGTAAAAGGTCAAACACAATATTTCATTTCCYGTGCCTGGAGGGAGGAAGGGGTTGAGGTGACATCTAAACGGTCCCCGTGGCTTGGCACGCTGCRTGGCCACAGTGTGCAGGGGGGTGAGGTCTAGGCACCCCCTGCCTCGTGTGCTGGATGTCCTTCCCACGGAAACCAGGATGTGGCAGAGGGACGATGCTCAGCTGAGCAGTGCAGACCTCAGCATCACACACCTGGACGGGGCACACCTGGCCAGCACGGTCAGCATGGAGCTGGTATACACTGGGACACACAGATAGCCCCAAGTGCCACCAGGGGCTCTCAGGTACTGTTCTTCTGACCTAAGCTGGGATCAGGGATCAAACACAGGCAAGAAGCTGCTCTGCTCTGTGTTTTGCTGCTGTCACACAGGTCGCAGCACAAAACAAGACCCAYGCTTCTACCTAGCCAGGGTGCACCAGCACATGGGGTGGATATTCTTGCAGGAGAAAACAAATRTCTCTCCAGCATCTTGGGAACACCAGGGAAGCCTCTGTGCAGGAGGGGATCAGGAGTGGGAGATACTCTGGTTTCGTTATTCCTGCAGGCCCATAAATCATGTATATATTTACCCTTATGCAGACTTCTGATTATTTTTTCTTTGATGTAGTTCTGAAGTTGTTTATATGAAATAGCAAAATTAGATGCATTACAGACAAGTCAGCAGAAAAGACATTTTGTCTTTTTAAGTCTTTATTTACCTTTCCTCCACGCAGCTAACAGATCCTGAGGTTTTTTGCTCTGATTTTACAGAGTGTCTTTTTTTCATTCAAGAGCCAGCTGCTTTCATGACTGCCTCTGTCTTCTCCCATGGTTTCCCCAGAAATGGGGTCAAAGTCTGTATGCCAGCTCCTGCCTTCCTTTGGAAAACAAAGTTTGAAAGAGCTGCCAAAATCCTGCTGATTGCGGGCAGCAACCAGCAAATTCCACCTCTTATTTTAAAATTAAAATATCAAAATCAGAAAAACTGACATAAAAGCAAGGGTGTAATTCTGTGTTTATACAGGAAGTCTGTTTCTCTTTTAAAACAGATTTGTTCTGAACTAGCAACAGCACCTGACCTCTGTAAGTGTCAAGTGCTATACTTAGCTCACCTACTTCTCTTGTGGTCCATTTCCTATTGAATGGGTCCTATAAGGACCTTCCCATTTATCATTTATTCTATTTATTCTATTTATTCTATTTATTCTATTTATTCTATTTATATATTTTGAAATTCATCTCAGATTTCTTCCGAGATAAGAACGGGAAGCAACATTTCCAGGAGCTGGTGACTGTTCATTATAAGATCTAGAGGAAAAGTATTTGATGGAAGTTCAACATTTACCACTAACGCAGCACTAATATCAGAAAMAAACATCAGAACTGGCACAGAGTTTTCATCTCTCCCAAATAGCACCTGATGAATATGTAATACAAGATGCATTTCAGAAGAGAACTAATTGCCCAAAAATGCACCTGGATGAGTAACGAGTACCCTGACTGCTTTTCTATATCATGACTGACTTTTTTAACATGTTCATCCTGCAAATGTCCTCGGTGATTTTAATTCCATAGCGACACAGGCTGCCTTAGGGAAATTCAGAGTGAGTATTTTTCACTTTTAACCACATTTTCATCATCATGCTGAGGGCAAACCGCCAGCTGGTTTTAAAATTAAGCTGGGTTTGGACTTCAAATCTGTGTGACTACAGAAGTGATAAACACTGGGCAGATTCCAACACATCAGCCACATGTTTTTCAGAATAAAATCAGTAGTGCCAAAAGTCATGCATTCAAAGACCTGCAAGTACTAAGTCTCCATAAATGCGGCACAGAACTCAAAATTCAATGTAAAAAGTAATTTTGCACTCAAAGCTCCCATGGATGCCCTCGTAAGCTAAAATATAATTCTTCAGTTTAGAAATTACAGAGCAAGTTTTGCTTTCTACAGACGTTCTGTGCTTCACTCGCCCTGGCAGGAGTTTTGAATGCAAAATAATAATAAAAAAAAAATCAAAAAAAAAAACAGAGAAGAAGGATGAGACAAATATCAGTCTCTGTAGAAAAAAAMCCCTCCAGTATCTAAGACAGTAACAGCAATCCTTCACCTGAGTGGCTATGATGCTGTATGGAACCGGACTATGAAAATGGGTATTCAGTATTTATGGTTTTTAAATCTTGGCATTTCCTAGGRTATTCAGCAAGTCTAGAGAATGAGCAAATTTATTCCAAATAGATTTTTGTGAATGTATTTTTTGAAACTCTGTACAACTCTCCTGCACTCATCCTTCCTTTCTCAGCCAACTCACTTCCTTCTATAGACCAATGAGAGGAGACAAAAATACCTACAGAGTTTTATCCTGAAGACATCTTCACTAAAAAGAATGTGCAGACAGTTCCACAACTAGCTGAGTACAGCTCTTTTCTGATGAAGGCTCACGTAATTGACTTCATTCAAATCAACCTAGGTGAGTGATTAAAAGATTGATTAGGGATTTTTCCCTCTCCTGTCAAGTCTGACTGCAGCTCAGTTAAATTAATAGTGTATTTTTTCACGAGCTTGAGATGATAATGCACTGCTTGATAGACTGAAGTGTCCCTGGGTCAAATCAAATAGGACAAACTGATTCTACAGAAATCTCCCTAGCTGGCACGTGATGTTACCTGCTTTTCAAAACACTATATATTTTCATTCTACTCATTCTCACCTTTCTATGACCACTGAACAAGAGAAAKAAAATCTCTTTAAAGTGGGGAAATATGAAAGAAGAAAAGAATAGGAGAAAAGGGTGGGGGGGGAGGAATGTATTTGCAATTGGTTACAATTGGTTACAATTGGTTGCTCCAAAAAAGCATTTCCTTTTGAAAGACTTTTCTGCAAACACCCACTGGAATCCTGCTCGCACCCTGCAAGCTGGGCACCTTTGGCAGCAGTGTTGCAGAGTTTCAGTGCTCTTTGCGGCTGGTACCATGAGTTTCGGTGCCAAGGATGATGGAGTTGACATTTCCATATTCTAGCCAAAAAAAAGTTCCCAGAAGTTGAAAGGATTGAGCAGAGTCTGATTCCAAGAGGAAGGTAATAAAGGGTATCACAAGGGTTTCTGAGTGAAATGCATCCAAATGAAAGATGAAATTATTAATAGTGATGGTGGGCAACAGGTGAAGCACATTTGGACTGGAGCAGAGCTCACGTCAAGGCATGGTTAGACGTGGAGCATCAGCACCATGGCTGGTGCATGGCTGTGTGTGGAGGATAACAAGTACCAGAGAAAATGCAGTGCAGAGTCTCAGGCTTTGGGTAATGCCTTTCTCCCCTGAGAGCAGGCCTAGCTAACCAATCTGCAGAGCTCTGCAGATCATTTTTTCACACATTCCTGGCACGATCTGAGCCATCTCAATACCCTGGGCAGCTGAATGGGCCCCTCTTGTGCCAGGGCTTTTGCTTTCCTTCAGCTCTGGTRTGAGACCAGCTCTATCCCTTCACAGAAGCCTTTCTGAAACAGAGACAGCTGAAACTGATTCATCCATTCAAAACAAATTTAAACTTGATTCTCAGGCTGAGTCCTTCCTGAAAAGGACATGCAAACATCCC
The DNA here is from genome assembly GCA_003342815.1 of Eudromia elegans. Lineage (NCBI taxonomy): Eukaryota > Metazoa > Chordata > Aves > Tinamiformes > Tinamidae > Eudromia > Eudromia elegans. The sequence continues at coordinate 1,020,923 of PTEX01000135.1, forward strand.
ATTTGTCAGGGAACTGGCCACTAATAAAAACATACATTTTGGTGTCTGTGCCATGGGGATCCGGCTGAAGTGAGAAGTTGCTTGGCTCACAGTGCTGATGCCTGAAGACTCAGGTGGTGGTTGCTGCAGGAGTTTCTACTTTAGTTTGCAAGGCAAAATAAGTGCCAGCCCCTCAGGAATGCAGCAGCATGGACRCTGTGGTCGCCCTGCCAGGGAAGCAGCAGCCGTCAGAGGGAGCAGAAGGACGCAATGCACCAGGCACTCCTGGATGAGAAAGTCCCTCCAAGCCTGTCCCATCTGTGAGGGGTCACACCAGGGTGGGCTCTCTCCAGGAGCAGCTCACTACCAGGGCTCYCTAAAGGATGCCTAGTAATCAAACACGGAGAATGGGGAGAGTTTTGTTCCTCACCTTTTCCTAGCGAACATGTTACCCTGCTTACTAACCCAGCCATTGCCCGCACACCATCCCGCAGAGCACAGCTCCACTGATGGGAGAGGCTTCCCAGCACAAACTGTCTTAGCACTCCATTTCTCAAATGCTCAAAAGCACTAGTCGAATGCCTCTTTTGACTGTTAGATTATTTAGTGATGTTAGGCCTTTAGCTCTAAAAGTAAAACATATTTAGTGTTCTTCTGCTGCTTTTGAAAAGTGATGTATAAAAAAGTGAAAATTATTAATGACAAATGCTCAACATTTCTCCTTTCCTCCCAATTAACAAAGTAAGTTTCCAATCATTTGTTCAAYTTAGTGTAATGATAGTAAGGCCTAATACTATTAAGTAATAGAAATGGCAATGTGTTGCATTTTAACAAAGAATATTTTAGGTTACCTTAAAAGCTCATAACTTTAGTAGACCTTTTGGGTCCATTAAAATTTTAATTCAAATAGTAGATTTTTTATTCATAGACTTTATGTACAACATCTAATGATTTACAATGGCTTGAGAACATCTAGAACATCTAGAAATAAAATCTGTACAATATAAGCAAATCTATGAGTAGGATACATAAACGTGATGGTAAGACAAGTAGCTGCTAGTGCTGACAGTATAACAAGTCACATTCTTCAGGGGAAATTGGTGCTTTGGAAAAAAAAAATCTCCATTTACCACTTTTTCTTTTTTTAATTCTCCTAGTTCTTTTTGCATAATTTTGTTTGTACTATTTGGTTGAAATGCAAAGACTATCCTTACCTTTTTTACACTAGTTTTTAATGGATCACTTTTATATATCTCTGTTGGCCTTTTGTTTGATCAACTTAGTTAGAAAGATCTTTAATATTAATATGAGTTTATTTGTATGGTTTTGATATTGTCCAAAGTTATATCACTCTTGCATTAAAATATGACATTTTATGAAGAATTTCTGTTCTATTTCAATTTTATTTCTCTTTGATTCAACATAATCTCCAGGCTGAGAGAGACCTTCAAGCTAAAGGTTAGTGCTGACATCTATGATTTTAAATTTTTGTTTATATTTGCACATAACCACACAAAAMCAAAGGAATCTCATTTCCATATACACCTGGTAGCAACAACAATTTTCAGCCAGCACTTTGTGTATAGCAGACATATACTTTGCAGCTATTACTCAAGAAAATGGTGATGTTAACCAGTCGAACAACCTTTTGAGCAGAGGCACACTGCAGAACTCYCTCTGCTTTATGCAAACTTTCAAAATGTAATTGACTACAAAAACTCATATTAAGTTGTCATATGCATTATTTTCCTTTTACGAGATTGCTGATTATTAAAACATTTTGCATGGAYATGCTCTTTTATTTTAAACCTCCCTCATATGTTCATTGACTTTAAACTCCCAACCATAATGTCAGTAGTTAGCAATGCCACAAATGTTGTAATATATCTGACCACACTGAAGAAAGTAACTCCAAACCATTCTCCAACAAATTAAACTTTATAAGAAGCATGCTTTGTACATTTTCTTTTTCCTGGTCAAATTTATTTGGTTTAACAACCCATTTCTTTATTTTTAAATTGTATGTTATTTTAATGCTCTTCTTTCATGCAGTCAGACCTAGATGGTGAATCTTGTGGATATATTAGAAGAAAAGAAGATTTATTACAAGATCAGTAYTTCCTCCTCATTCAGTCTTCAAGTATGAACAAGCTTCAGTTCAGAGTCCTCTAAACTGAGCACACATGCCAAAGACTCGCATATCMCATGGAGATTAGTCTCTCTTGATCTGTGCATACAATAAAGAAAGAGATGATATCTGTAATGAATAGCTGTAAGGCAAATATTTCTTTTGTCRACAAAAATCTCATTCATAGGATCATTTCAGGAATCATTGAGAAAAGAGTTAAAGGAAAAGCAATTCAAATGGCAAAGAAGTGACTATTACATTTCCGTTCCACAGGGTGCATTTGCTGAATGCTGCTGACTTGCTCTACCCAGCACATGGCTTTATTCACTTACGGGTTTCCCAGTGGTGGCATTAATCAAAGAATTGGAACAGAGCTGCAGCAGGAGAGAAGAAGCTGTATCGTCTTCCCTGGTTTTGTTGCTGCTGAAATTGCTTTTCTCTTGCTCCCAGTGCATTTGTGCTTCTATTTACTGGCAAYCTATCATGACAAGCAACTGGGCAAGGCAGGAACCACCATTCCCAGCTGCTTCACCGCACCTCTCTCCACCACYAGCAGCAGTCATTGGAGTCAATATATTTAGGACCTTCTGTCTGACACCTCCACACGAGGCATTCAACCTCAGAATCCCATCACTCTTTTCCACTGCCCAGCATGGACCCACCATGGTGGCACTTTCTGCAGCCCTTTCAGGCACTGCGCTTAAAGGATCTGCCCACCTTTTGCCAGTCCCAGGGACTTGCATGGGACCCAGGCAACCAGGTGGTTACCAGGCAAGTGCCCAAAGTCCTAAGAGCTGAGCCAGGCCCAGAGCTTCGTTCCAGCTCACAGCATCAGCTCACACCACGGTTCATACCATGGGGCTTCAGGGCACCACAGCCACAGGCAACCAGCAGTTATGGTAAGAGAAGACAAAGTCTGAACAGAAACAAGCACTGCTTTTAACACAGGAATGTCGCAGAAGGAAGATTTGTCTACACACAGATTTGTCTATAGCTTTTTGCTGACGCTTCTCTTTCTGCTCAATTTATTGTGGCTGCCGCTGTACCTTCCCTTTAGGAGTTTTTCTTCACTCCCTTCTCTCTTCTCTACAAACTCTTGTATRAGATTTCTCTTACACTGAACATTTCCTCTGTGATTATTTCTCCACAGAATTGGACATTAGGCTTTGATGGCCCAAAGAAAGACCTTTTCACGGGTTACTTTGTATGACAATGTATGAAGCTTGCTCTCTCAGTCTGCCCCTCACAAAGATGGATCTCATCCCATTGTTGCTGCCCATGCCGGCAATACTGAACTATTCTCTTGTGAGAGCTGGACATTGGCATTTTCCATTGGAAAACAAATTAAGACTATTAGTCCACTACTAGACTAGCAAATAGAAGAGGTCAGGGCTCTTTCTGTGGCCCTGAGTGACATGGTCTGGCTTGCACCTCCACAGCTAAGCTTTCACACTCTCTGGAAAAGGCGGCTGATTCTGCCTTTAGGGCAGAACCTGCTCTGAATCCAGGAATCTGGGGGGAAAGTGCTACATGGCATAGGCCAAAACTGTGCCAGGAACTAAACTAACAATCCAGTTATTAACCCRGGCTTAGATCTTGACATTAATTAGATTACTGGTGTAGCTGTAGMCTTAAATACCTTTATCCAGTGTAATAAGGGCAGGTAAGTTTTTGCAACTATTTTGTGACAAATTATCTTGACCTAATTAAAATAATGATCTTTGAGCCATGCCTGTAAGAGGTTTTATACAATGTACCCATACAGATTCATAATTTTTCAGCTATTACACTGAAAATAACCAACCACTATCTCAGACTTTCTCAAAAGTGGTGAAAAAAATCAAGGTAAAGGAGGAGCAGCAAGACTACATGGAACAGTGAGTTCTCAGCTAGGAAGAAACTGAGAACAAACCACAGCAGCTAAATAGCTTACACAGGCACAGTCGTGGGCTGCTATTTAAAAGCAGGGGATAGAGGGACAGAAAAGTAGACAACTATAGGATAACYGTGCTTTGCTTTTGGTCTGTGTCAACAGAAGAGACTCCAGGAACACCAGGGTTACCAGGTTGGGATCACACCTAGCCTGCAAGCTACCCTTTTCACTAAATTATTGCAAACTGTTAGACATGGATGGGTACCATCAACTTCATTTCTGCTTAGTGCAAAATACCCTAGGCTTTGTTTTAGAGAAGAATGTCCAAGATTCACAGTAAAAGTGAAGATAACCTAGAACCGACCAAATACATCATCTTCCTGAATTCCCATGTGTTCCTTATGCCAACATCTTGCTTCTGTCCATCAGATTGCCTCAAAYGTGCAGTCTGCAATTTTAGTGAGTCACAGTCATACTTCTAGCCACCATTTARGTGCCTTCACTCTGTCCCTTGGCTTGTATTTCTTTAAGTGACTGGTCATTTCCTGCTCTGTRTGACAGCCACGCTACTCTCCCTTCCCAAGGAAATTTTATTCTCGTTGTTCCATGCTTTTTAGCCTCTAATAACTACCCATTTCATACTCAAATGTTTCTTCTATTGGCAAAATACAGGAATCTTGTCTGCATATGTGGAAAGAATCAACCAAACGAGGCCAACTTAAAACAGGTATAGCTACAGTTTGAATTTCTCAAAGCCACAGGATAATAACTTTGACCCTATAAAATGTGTAGTGAGTAGAGAGAGCCCGCAGGTTTAGGCTCAAACTTAAAAGATCACAGCCAAGAAAGTATGAAGCTGCCATAAGGCTAGGGAAGAACTAGAGCTGCTGGGTGTCATTTCTCTATTCTAAAGGCTTGGATTTAAAATTCATAGTGATTTTTAATATTAACTCAAACTAAACTTTTAACTAAAGTTATCTGAAATTTAACATTAACACATTAATTAGCACACCACCTTATCTTCATTTCATGTCATTCTGTTTAATAAGTTTTAAATAAATGACCCCAGCAGCAACTGTATCAACCAAGAAATATTTATTTCAAAATAACCCTGTTATATTTTACTATTGTGTAGTTTTTCCTTTTTCTTCTATTGGCTTCAAAATCCATGTTATTTTTCCCTTTTCTTACTTCGAGTTGCATTTATCAAATTCCTGTCATTTTTTTCSTTTGTTTAGGACACTGAAAATCTTAAATTATGCTTTTTTACCTCCACTTAACTGAATATTTTTAATGCCTTTCACAAAACTCACTGTTCTATTTACTCATGATCAGTGTGCTACTCTTTCTCCAGAGTGAAGCGTACTACTATTTAAAAGTTGAAAGTCCCACAGAGAAGTGTCATCCAAAGAKTAAACAAGCCTCCTACTGTGAGGATTTTTCCTTAGGGATATGGGGCAACACCTGGGACATGGTTTAGCAGGTATGGTTTTGAAATGTGTACAAYTGRACTCAATCTTGAAGACCTTTTCCAACCATAATGATTTTATGATTCTATGATTCTTTGCTTTGTCCAACCAACAGCACCCATACTTAGAATCATTAAATACCTTGCTTCCCTAGTTGTCTCACACCATCTGCTAAGTCTCTTCCATCTTGCCTGTTTGACCATCACAGTCCTCAGTTTTCATATAAAGGACTAGCAGTATTTGACACATGAAGAAGAAATCAGTTTCTCTCAAAAAGCTCCAAGTGGAAACATAAGAGAAGCTTTCAACRGTGAAGCCGAGGGGCCAGATCTCAACTTTTGAGGCAAGGAGCGCATAGAGGCCAAGGCAGCACCAGGACTTGGCATGGATGCACAGCACTCGTGCATGTGACAAGCTTCTGACCCCTGCTGCAAACCCACCAGCCTCTCGCTGAACCGCAGGGTGACRGTTGGCTTGGTGCACGTACACTTCATTGAGGAATCTTTTGCACTTCCCAGAGTATGAAGAACTCAGGTGAATCATTCCACAGCCATCACACACAATAGGTTTTGCTTCACAATAAAACAGCAGACAGTGAAGAACTGTTAGATAAAGATCTAGAAAGCTGTCAAATCTGGCTAAAGAAAAGATCATTTGCAGCTTTCATTTCATTTTTTTCACGGATATGTTAAAGGAATGTTCTTTCTGAACCTGTTATTACTATCAGAAATGTATTTTGACCTATGATAAGATGAATGTGCGTGCAGCTGTATGTATACATTGGCATATGCACACATGTGTTTGTATTAACGGCTTGGAAAAACATTTTATGACATACATTAGCTAGAGGCTTCATTTTTAGAAGATTGGATGCCAAAACATCCTCTACAAATTATATCCCCCCAAGGAATAAGATGGTACTTTCCCTACACTATTAATTTAATTAGCCTGATCTTCTTAGAATACAGAATAATCATTTGGCTTATTTCATTCATCTGCTAAAACTTGTTTTGCATTTGTGCCAGCTCTCTGAAGCAGCGATTACCTTTATTACCTGTCTACATGGCACTTACCGAAATTTCTTTCTCTTTCTTTCAGGTCTTGCTTGGGTATAAGTCTAGACTTCTTTGTAGATCTTGATGGAAGATCATGGTGGTTAAACTGGAATCAAGGAAAACTTTGAAAACTTCCTATGTCGACAAACTCTATTCAGATCAGGCCTGCGCACCTACTCTGCTTGGCCTAGCATCCTTGCAGAATCTATATTTTCCTTCTTAGATAACCATGCAAAGTAAAAGATATTTAGTAAGAGCAATGGTTTGAAGAATTTCTTTCTGAAAACATTAATGCTCTGAACAGTGGATGAAAACTGCATTTTCTGCTTTATGAAAGAAAATAGATCTTTCACTGAAATCTTATCAACACATGCAGTTACAGCTTCGAGGGTGTAATGCCATTATCTCCTTCCAAAAAAATACCAGCAACCCTTAATATAGCATTTTTTTCCCCTTGGATTTTATCCAAGAGAATGGTACCTGAACTTTCCTGCTTTTGACACTTCTCCAAAATTGCTCTTGCCAGTAGGGGTTAGAGACATCAGCTCTAGAAAGGCAGCCTTAGTTAATTCATAATTAAGTGGTCTTGGAGAAGGCAAGTTCAAAATAAGAAATGCTTGTCCATCAAATTAATGAAGAGGAAATAAACGAAGGAAGAGAGGAAAGTTATTCTGCTCACTCAGGAAATCCTTACAGAACTGCAGGATCTGTGCTTCTCCGTTTCTTAAAGCATCAACAGATGAACCAACAGTCTCCTTGTTGTGCAATAAGGAACAGAAAGAAGGAAGTCTTCTAAAACTAGTAGGAGTGAGAATACATGAAGAGGATAGATACGTTTTTYGAGACTTAGCTGTCACGTACGATCTAGGAGCAAAGCATGAAGATTTTCAAACTCCATGTGACCATTTTGGCACTGATGCTTTCCCTTTCAGCAAGGGGAAATTCTCAGGTCCTCCCCCAGGCCCTCACCAAACTGCACACTCGAATTYGGACGTGTCTCTGTGGCTGGTTGCTTTGTTTCCAGAGGAAAGCTGCTGTGCTTCTGCAGGTCTGCCAGGGGCAGAGGGATCTTTTCCCTGAGGCCTCTTGGGGAACAGAGCAGGCCACAGAGCAGTCCTGCGATGAAGCAGAGGATGGTGGTGCAGACTCCCCTCGCTCACACTACCCAGACCGGGCAGCAAGGGAGGRAAGGGTAGGAGATGCTGATGGACACACTACAATACTTTTATCTTCTATGGTAGTTTCTTCTCTGCTGCAAACGGATTGGTTTGAGGGCACATGCTATTTAGGGCATRAGCTATTCAGGAGGATATCATGGTATGCTGTCACAAACTTACTCATCACTTCTAGCTTTTTATCTTGTGAGAAAACGTTACAGCATAATCCCTGCCTTGTGACTTCCACTAGCACAGATAAAACTCAAACTGGCACACTTTCACCGGGCTCTGAGCTGATTAGTTACGCCACAGGTTTTTCTGACTGGGATCTCTGGGACAAAGATGTAATCTTTACTTACATCTTTAAGTTCTAGCATACTGTGGACGGCAAAATAAATAGCAGCAATGGCAAGAAAGCAGAATATGAAATTGTGGTATGTTTTATCCAAGGATGTAATTGGCTTTTCATCTGGACGTTTCATGGCATTTCGTGTCCTTCTTGGTGTAGTACCGTTATTTCTGTTCCAACCTATGCGTGTCAACCTGCGTGTATCCCTGGTTCTCTGTGTGTCTCCCAGCCAATAGCCTCAGATACAGAGAAATGGTTTTGCCCTTCAAGACAGACCAGAGGAAAATACTGGAAGATTATTAATCTTTGAATGCTCTGGCTTGCATCTCCTTTGAAAGTGGACAATATGTTTCCCACAAGCTTACCGAGGCACAAAGCTTTTCTAGACTCAAAACTAAAAGGAGAGGAAATAAATGGGCCAGGGCAATGGACATAAACCCTAGTAAGGGCAGAAGACAAATTAGAACAAAGCCAAGATCTACATTTCATCCAAGAGCTTCATATCTCTAGTGCTGRGCACAGTGTGTGTTCAAACACCCACCACAGATTCACCAAACTGAYAACTACAAGCTTTGCTATGATAGCTCCTTCTAGGCATTTCAGCTGCAGGCCAWACTTGCTTTGAACGTATGGCTGGTTATACCTTATTTTTCTGTTGCGTTAATTAGGTTTTGGACTCCTTGTACTCCATATTGCCCATCTGTTGTATCATTCAATGAAAAACATTCCCCTTTTCTAAAGTAAGTTAGTTACATAATCCTTTTAYTTTTTACACCAAGCAATACACTTATCCCTTTCTCTCACTGTCCTTTTCTGTGACTGCAACAGCATTAACTAGTAGTTATTACTACTTCTAATAACTAATTCTAAGAAAACGATCACTGACAAAATGTAGAACAAAGAACTCAAGTAGGATAACTTTAGCCATTTATTGCTGCTACTAATTATCCTAACCTTCTTATCTTAATTACTTATTGGCCTACTTACCCAGTTATCCTCATAGCCTTTACTTCCGCTGAGCATGGGATTCAGTGCTACAARAGCTTAAGCCTGGTATTGATGTTAAATACAATCTAAAAATGAACCATACCAACAGCAATAATTCAAACAGTATCATTCTTGCCAGGATTTACACATTTCTTTGACAACAGTTGTTACAGTCCTGCATGTCTAAGGGCATAAAAAGGAAGACACTGTGGGAAGAGGAAATATCTTTCATAGACAAAATAATATGTAGGGGGAAAAAAGTTTCAGGTCTCCAAACAGGGCAGGAATAGTCAAAGCTCATTTCTCTATTGAGAATTTTAGTTCWTTTTCTGAAGGTTCGGTGCCATTTTTCTAAGGTGTTTTCTTGCTAAGGACTGAGGGATCAGAGGTGGCAGTGGCTAATTGCTAGAAACCCCTTACCCAGCCTTGGGAAGCTCATGTCAGTCACCTGTGCTAGTGCTGAAGTGCAGCAGTTGTTTGGCTTTGCCCATACAGTTTCCCAGGGGATAGGTGATGTGCAGGAGGAGACACAAGGCACTCGAGGATGCTATGCATGCCCAAAGAAGGTTGCAGAAACAAAGCAGCTCAAGCGAGATTGCTCGTTATTTGRGACATGCAGGGACGAGCAGGTGCAGGGTCCAGAGGCTGCAGGCTCTGCTGTGCAGAACRGTTGCTGCCACGACTGGGCAGATGTGCTGCATTCTTCTCTTGTTGTTGTCGAAGCACAGTTCGGATTCATTCAGAGCATGTTGGCCCACAGGTCACGTGGTGAATTAAGAGAAACAAGGGTGTTTGAAGGTGAAGAGCAAGCCCTGGAAAAACTGGAAATAATCCTGGGAAGGACTTCTCTCTCTTTTCTTTTTTTTTTTTTTCACAATATAAGCTGTAACTGTTCAATTATTTTCTGAACTGGTACCAAGAGTCTACAATTCTTGTCATTAGGAGTGTAATTTTCTAATAAAATCATAGCTCTGAAAAAATGCACTTAAAGGAGCAGTCTTCCTTGGTGAAGGAAGTAGAGAGGTTTTYTTTACATTGCAGCACTGAATATTGATATGGTTGAACTCAAATACCACTCKCTTTGGCTGAACATCCCAGCTCTATATGCCAAAAGTTTGGTTTGATTGAAGTGACTGGTCTACTTGAGGACTGCAATAATTATTTTGCATACACTATCACAGTTACTCAAGTTACTCAACACTATCACATACACTATCACAGTTACTCAAGTTACTCAGTTACTCAAGACATCAGTTACTCAAGAGCATTATACACTACTCAAGAAACTGAGTTACTTAGACTTAACTATATTTAGGAGAAGTTTTTAAATGTTATTTTGCTAGTAGAGGCACACTTTTTTTAAAGCCTTTAAAAAAATCCCAAATTTTAAGMAGCACAACATACATATGGTAACAAGAGCACATGTTCAGTAAAAATCTATTGTATTATTTAATTTAAAAATAGCTAAAATAAATTTGAGAAAATATTTGCCGTTTATACTGCAATTTTTGTTGACATAAACATGATATTTTAAAATCAGTAACCACATCAGTGTTTCTTTCCAATCTATTCTGGCCTTTGATTCTCCCCTCTCTTATAAAAATGGGTATCTGTATTTCTGGGTATGCTTAGAAATGCTGGCACCAATAAYGCTCTTCAGATCTGCCACACCACATCTAATCTCAGGGTTAGAGAACACACACATATCTACATCTTCATGAACTGAGGAGTGCAACATTGCAGATTTTCAGTGCTTTTGATCTCTATCGTTAAGAGAGGCTTCTAATCCTCTCATAATGCTGCCTTCAAACTTCAGTGTAATCTGGTAATCTCTTTAAGAAGCTACTGAATTCTTCCATTGCAAGTACCTACCRCTAGTAGCAACGTATGTAGCAAATAAAGAAGGTGCCCCTTTTTAAGACTGGGGAGATTTTCTGGCAAGATATCTGAAAATATTGAAAAGTGAAGCTAAAATTTTGCCAAAAGGACCTTTAGTCCATGCTAGCTTTTAGAAATGATCAAGACATCTTTCTCTTTGACTTAAATCTCTGGGGAACTGCAAAAAGTATTGAAACATGATAAACATCATGAATAACATAATTATGATTCTCATTCCCATTACTCAGGTGTCTGATTCACTTATTTACAGATTCAGCACTGTAAGCATCAAGAGATGTGAATATTGAATAAGTAATCCTAAATTATTATTACAAAGATATATGGCCATATGTGTGACACCTGTTCACAGAMGACCAATCTTTCTGCAGGACTGCAAACAAAAATCAATAGCAAAATATTGCTGTGTTTTGATAAACAACTATACTGATAGAACTGAAGGCCAGAGGTAYTTGGCACAAGTATTTTATCTCTTTTTAAAAGCATTCTTGTTGAAGAACATTTATGCTCTGACTGCTGGAGAGAATAACATGTGATGATAATGCCACTTTCCTCCAAAATTGTTTATCYAGTTATGCAAGGTAAAAAAGGCTCAATCTCATCTGTCAGAGCAATATAATTTACTGAGATTTTTATTCACCTTACATTTCTTAAAAGCATTGAAGATAAACGTCAATAAACAACCCAAAAGTGAAGGGACAAAAAGCTTTKTGAACTCATTTTCTATCCCTAATCCTGTCTAAGAATTAAACATTTCATACAGCAAATGAAAACAAATTAATATGAAATATCATGAGAGAAGGGAACGTGGCAAATCATCATTAATCAGAGGGTTGTTGTGCAGCCTTGCCCTGGGTCCAAAGAGCTGGTCCTAGCAGGGATGTACAAATGGGGTGAAAATCACAGTGGAAGATCAGAAGGTCTTTTTGAAATGCATATTTTATTAAGAAATGGAGATGGTGTCGGAGACATCATTCTCTTCAAGAGAAAGACTAGTGTCGCAGCATTAGGTTTATCAAGGTATATTAATCATTACGTATTTGAACATGTGATATTTTTGATGGRTTTTACAAAGTCTGCTTGTAGCACAGTAATTTAACAACTTGCTCTATTGCGTGAGTTTTCTGTTTAATCTGCAAACACAATTGTGTTACTAAATGGTATGTTTCTGCCTTACTAAGGATGTTTAGCATACATGCTGTGTTCTAGCACACAAACAGACGTGTCTCCATGCACACATTCACACGCAGATGCAAAGCGAGGCTGCCAGCAAASGGTGGCTGACAACCTGAGGGAAGGCAGTGAAAGCAGCCTAACAGAATGGAAAACCAGAAATGTCAAACGTTTCAACCGCATTTATCAGGAATTAGCAATTTGCAAGCACGGAAAAGTAAAGAAAAACAAAGGCGCTTGTATCAAACGCGCCGTGACTCACACAGCGCTACTGTGCTTCATCCCCGTTACACGGCATGCTAGCTGTGGTTCATGCCATGCTAGCGCGGTGAGAAAGTTGTCACTTCCATCCGYGAGAGGCAGAAGCTGAGTAAGAGCCTGGCTTGTCACAGCCCCAGCCCCACGTGCTCTGCAGCCCTGAGCAAAGCTCTGTTACCGCATGGATTTTAAYCAGAGCCCCAGGCTCGGGGCAGCTCTCTGGGTGCTCTGTGGAAGGCAAGAGGATCCAGACATGGAAGAATTTCCGTGGAAGAATTTGGTCTAACAGAACCTTCAAAAATTGTAACATAATACAAGTATCACAAAACACTGGGTGTTCAAATTGTAGATAAGCAGCATGTCGGACTGCAATAGAAATAAGAAGTCAAGAAATAAGTGACACGTCACACTCCAGCAACTCTCCTGCCTGTGTGCCATGCAGCAGACTCTGCTCCGCTGGGAGGTACCAGGATTCACCACAGGCCTGAGCTCCCTTCCATGTCTACAGCTTCCATCTCTCAGGACAGGCAGCACGTGTTGAACACAGTGACAAGACACTTATCATAACATTTTTGTGGCTAGTGGCTATACTGAATGGACTGAAATTATTTAGAACTAAAGCCTTTYAGAAAAAAATAAATAGTGATGAAATCTGCAGATCTCCTCTTTCCCCTTCGGTCCCCAGTCCTCGCAGTAGGACAGAGCTGAGCAGGGGGCTCAGAGTCCCCTGCTCTGCCCCAGCTACCTGCCCCTGACAAGAGCTGCAGCAGCAGCACGATTTTCAGTGCTGTGAATGCTCAGGACTGCAGACAAACTTGTTGCTTTTAATTTTTTTTGGTGAGAGGAAGGTAAAACCTGACAACTCAATCTCATTGCTAGCAAGGGAGCTGCAGCCTGTGGTTCAGTTGTTGACTCCCTGACAGAGCACCCACAAGCAAAAGCAAGGCTGCCATTAACAAATGCAGGGTTATACTCCCTTGAAATGCTCCCTTGGAAAACAGCTGGAGATGAGGGGGAGATGCAACAGTTTTAGGATAAAYACCCTGAAAACTGATGCTGTCAATGTGAGTGCTGCAGGTTGAAAGGCAGAGGAAGAGGTAGTGGGAGCAGAGCACCAACGCAGACTGAGGTGAAGGCAGGGTTGGGGGCAATGCAGGAGACTGACTGGAATACAAACTGCTGGGAACAAGGATGGTCATGCCTGAGCTGGTGGACGGTGAAAGGCATCTCTTTCAGGGAAAGGAAAACTTCATGAGYGCGCATCAGTGTGTGCGATTCGACTTCTGAAGATTGCACACAGTGTAGGAACAAGAGACTTCCTCCCAAACCCTCCCAAAAAGAGAACAACCTTGAAATGTTTCACAAAATTATTCCTGTAGAACATGTTGTTCTTCCAAGGCAGCTTTCTGAGCTCGCAGCTGCAGCACAGCTCTTTGCAGGGGGCCCAGGGGTGGGCGGTGGCAGTTCCGATCTCCGTTCCAGACACTGGCAAGGCTGTGAAGACATTCCAGCTGGGAATGTCATGCAATTCCCTCTTTCCTCTTCACCAGCACTGTTGAAAAGTGATTTATCATAACCRCCATACCATTTTCCTGCTTGTAGTTAACCACACTTTCCTCTTAAACTGCAACCRAGCTACAGACACCTCACACATCTGCAACRCAGTAACTGTGACGATCTCCTGGTGCTACATAACCTTGGGGCAATGACTGCAGCTCGGCAGTGCAGGACATCAGCACAGCGTTACACCACGTCTCATAAAGCAAGGGCTCCCTGAATCTGCCCCTCGGCGTTGGGTGCTGCCAGCCCCTGCACGGGACCCTCCACACGCCCTGGGTGAGACGCCAAACCCGTGCTGCAACTCGAGGTCTGATCGACCTCTTTCAGAAGAGAATCGGCATGAACAGACTCTGCRTGCTGCACATCTGCAGCAAGCAGAGGGAAAGGCTGTGCCCTCAGGAAGGTAACCAGGTAATGATTTGCTGGGAGGAGCGGGACATCCAGCACACAAGTCAAGTGCACAAGAACAATAAAACAACCCTTTTCACATAATACTTCCCATTAAGAATTCCCTTACTATGTAGCAATCTGAACACAGCTGTAAAYGTTTTAAGAAGCTGTAATGGAGGAATTAATGCTTCCTTAGAAGCTTACTTTCCGTAGAGTCATTTCGTAGCTGGGTGGTTAAATTGTATCATAGATTGTGYGCAATTGAAAACAACTCATATATCATCTCTGTTAGAGGTTGAAATCTCTAAAATGCATTTGGGATTTGACTATGAAGAGCCAAGATCTCTATTAACATTTAATSTTGGGGGGCAACATTCTGTGAAAAATGTGAAAAGTCATTTTGCATGCCAAGAAAATGAAGGTTACTTTATAACTAAGATGCAAAACCCACAGGGCAGCCATTCAAACTGAAGCATTGCTCGGATGCTACACTTGCATCTCGGGGCAGGACACATTGCTTTCATTTTGGTTCACTCACACTAATGTTTAGCAGATGCGCTCAGCACAGAGAGTGGTTAGAAGCCATAAACGTTCCTTAAAGAAGACGTTCTGTCTGAAAAGCTTCTTCTCAAGCATTAGTCTTTTYGGTAGTGAAAGGACAGAAATCTGCTCCCAGTCTTTATGATGGATACGCTGCCACTTTTGTGGTTTGTTACTTTATTTATTGCATTTCTCCCTCCTCAATTCACAATCACAACTTCACTTAAAAAATAAGAATAATAAAACAAAGACTGCAGATGCCAATGTCCGTGTCAAAACCTCATCTTTTTTTCCTTTCCATTAAATGCTATTCTCTCCTCTTTCTTTCTAGTTTTGATAGCATTCCCTACCTTTGGGAATAAACACATTAAAGCATTAAAGTTTATGAGCAGATTAGATGCATTGGGTTGGGAGTAAATTGATTGAAACAAATATCTGACCAGCAGAAAAATTTGGATCCATGGTCGAATTGGTAGAAAAAATGACAGAATTTCACTGCAGACTTCCAGATGACCAAACATCGTCGGCACTTCCCAAGCTGTAAAATGCCTCCAAGGCTAACCATAAAGTACTAGAGATACATTTATAGTGCATATAGGAGGAATAAATAAATAAATAAATAAATATAACCAGTTTAGAGCATCATTGAAGATCTTTTTTTCTGAGACAACTTCAAGGCTGTAGTGAGAGACGCAACTGATTCCATATTCTAGCAGAGAATAAACTCTTTTTTCTCACACTTCACACTGAAGAATAATAATATACAGTGGGAGATCCAGTAAGATACACCAGACTACAAGATTCCCGACACAGCAGCAGCACCTGCTCCTTGTCTTGTTCATCTACCAGTATCAGGTGACTGGAAGAGATTTGATACAACTGAGGARCAGCAAGAGCTAAATCCAGAGAGCACCGAGAGAGATAAAGTTCAAAGGCTGGAGGAAGCACCAAAAGTCTTAGCAGAGATTATCTCAATCTCCTTGACTAAAGTAGCACATCTCCTATTACTTGCTCAGCCTCACAGTCGAGGAGCCCCCACGGCAGAATGGCTTCTGGTGGAAGCTGAGGCTGATGCCRAGGCCAAGCTCATCTGTGAAACTTGGCCTTACGAGGGGCAACGTGGTCCCTTTCAGACCAAAGGCACCTGCAGCAACTTCTCCCTTTGCACCCAAGGATAAGTCTAGCACAACCTTTTATCATTCAGGTGCTCGTGTTGTCTCATGGTGCATCTCTGTGAGGTTTCTTAATGAAAATTACAGAGGTTTATGCAACAAGCTCAGAAAACTGGAACTTTTGGACCTGGTTAATGCAGAGCATTAGCACTGCTAGAMGAAGAGAAAGTTAATGTATGGACAAACAACCACTATTCAGGTCAGAAAACACACTGTCATCTCACTCCCCAGCCTACAGTGCAACACACCCAGCCTACCGAAGAGAAAGAAAATATTTATCCCGAGTGTTTATTATTGTTTAACTGGTAATCGTAAGGRCTCATGGAAGTAAATACAGCAGGAAAACTGGGACATTTTTGTATGGGATGGAACTACACAAACACTTCCCAATACACAATCAAATAGGGGCTTTTTCCCCCATTTGTTATCATTGCTAGCATTTTCAGATGTTACAAGGCCTCTTCAGGGCAACAGAAAGACGGCTACCTAATTGAGAAAGCATCCATAAATATTGACTTCCTGATGAGTAAGATAAGCCGCCTGCCAGGAGAAAGCCAGYGGAGATGAAGTTTTCAGATAGCTGCAAAGGGAAAGTGCCGGGATTGCRGCTTGTTGTGCTACGTGTGCCACACTCTGAAAAAAACAGCCAGTCAGCACCTKTAAAGGCATGGATCTGAAGTAAAAGATCTTATTTTTACATAAGCTTTTGTCATTCTGTCATTCAGCCTTTTTGTCATTCAGCTTTTCAGCTGAGTAAGAGTTCAGGCCATGTGCRCAAACATTCACTACCTAAACCTAAAGATTTGTGTTCCTTGGGTTCTGCTCGTGGTGGGAAATAAATGAAACGTGCAATTCCTTCCTGGCTCCTGCTAGCAGAACATTGTATTCTTTTGTAATCCCTCAGTATTAGTCCGTTGTGTCTCCGTCCTCAGCCTAGCAAAAGCGTAACGTGTGTGAGATAACACTGATTAGTTTTTAATAATGCACACAGGTGCATTAAAGCCCTTAGGTCAGCAGCCGCGATGCCTGTGTAAGCCRGCAGAGCCATCCTTCAAAGCAAAACAAGCCCTTTCATAACTGCTTCATTTCGGGCTCCGCCTTTCTCTCCGGTTAGACATAAGCACCAAAACAGCTGTCAACTCCTCAGCTCGTCCAGATGCCTTATTTAATTAGATTGTGTTTCACAGCATAGCCGGTTTACAGAGTTAAATCTGACAGGTCAAACAGCTGACAACCAAATAAATAAATAAATAAATAAGCAAAAAGGAACTCGGAGGCTGTAGGTGGGGTTTGTGGGAGGAGCAGGGATCATGTGGGTAGTTAATGAGACCATCAGTTTTGCCATCGCTCCCAGGTTAAGACACGAGAGGCAGGGACAGTCACCGTGCGCAACCTAATTGGGCAGAGCTCTCGTCCAGCACGAAAGCAAACAGGCCGTATACAAACACTTGAGTTGTTTTTTGAGTCAAAACTCAGTCTTTAAATCATATGGAACACAGAGGATTTAGATGTAGGTTGTACCTCATTATTTGTAAAAGGAGCACATTTTGACGAGAGACACTGAAAAATACCCGAAGAAGCTCTGTTGCAGTTCCAAAGATTGATATTTCTAAAAGCAGCCATCTAAACACGGAGGTAGTGTCAGCTGTGGGAAAAAAATAAGTATTGCTTTTAGCCATATTAGGTTAAACTGACAGAGCTTACAAAATTCCAAATTCTCTCCTAGAAATGTTGGTTAGTTGGATAGCTGAAAAATGAAACTCTACTTTCAGGAGAAGAAAAAAAAAAGAATATGCAGAAATAAATCATAACAGTTGCTCGTATACRTGAAAATAATATGATGCAGATCAAATGTTTGGATGTATTTTCAAAATATATGTATTTCCAGCATCTTATTAGGGTCTCAAAAAGCTGTTATTATGTACTTTATGRGATTTTCTTAAATCATGCTGACCCTTGCAAACTATTTTGGGATTCTCACATTCTTTTACCCTTTAATATCTCATAACAGACAGTCCACAAGGTAGAARAACGTACCTTTACCCACGTAATCCTGTCTGGATTTTCTGGTCACACTTGTCAGATTCCTTCTTTCSTTTGCACGAGACAGGCAGTCGGGCCCGCCCAGCACCCGGGATGCAGGGCAGCACAGAAGGGGGATGTGAGATGAACCTGGGATCCGCCAGCGCTTTCCACCCGCTCCAGCCTTCCTCCCAGCCACCCTCCCCTCCCATAAGAGCACCCTTTGCAATAGCCCCTCTTCCTGCTGCTTAACTCACCGCAGTGCCAGAGGTTTGAATCACGTCTCGTGAGAAACAACAGCTTATTTCCCATGATTTTCATTAAAGAAAAACAGGAACCAAAATAAGCATTAAAAACACATCATGCTTTAAAATAAAGTTGGACATGATATATGAAAGCCACTTCTTTCAACCAGAATGAATCCATATATGTTGCAAACCAGCCTGTACATTACTAAGTTCAAATTTGAAAGTTCTGTTACTTTAAAAAGTCCCAACAATTACAGAATTTCAGCTGACCAAAATGAAGTCCTTCCAAGCTGCTACCTGGAACCTTTCTGCATGCTGTATACATTCATATAACTGCATCATTCAGAAATGGGATGGTCTTTTAACACCAAAGCTGAGCTTTTTCTTTTTGCACCCTAATTACCAACATCCTGTGGGCCTCTCTTATCAATACTTACTAATAAACTGTTAAATATATTTTAAACAAACAAATGAAAAAGATTACACTGGTCCTAAGCAAACAGTACTTACTGGTAGGTACTTGTGTGTATTATGAGATGCCTACGGTCATTCTCTAATTGGTTATTTTGAAAATTCTGCATATGTGCACACTGATACATCATACAACAAAACAACACAAAACCTTCCTTAAAAATCTCATAAACTAATTACAACATAAAAAGGAAAAAAAGCAATTGGAAGAAACATTTGGATGCAAATGGTTTTGTGCATATACCAAAGTACTGAAACACGCCTTTTATTTCCAAAAGTAACATTAATGTAACAGATTTAGACTTGTACTAGCAAAGTACAACAGGAAGAGCTAAACCCAGCAGCTGGCACTTGGCATCTTCTACAGATCCTGACTTCCTAAGCACAAACAAAGGATCCACTGAACTTTTCCAAAAGAAAACAGTTGACCGAGATGAACAACAACACTGGAGCACATCTTCCTTTTTCCACTCGTGCCCCCATTTCGGAACGCATTGATTTTACACAAAAACCAGCCTGAGCCTTGCAAACCTTACTGTGTGTAACAGCTTCTTTTCAACACACAAGAAAATTACAATATATCCATTACACATTGGGTGACAGACCGACACAGTCTTGACAGGATAACGAACTCCTCAGAGGAAGCGCCCGCCATGCCTTCTAACTCGCAGGTCTGTTATAAAGGCAGGTGAAGGTGGCACTGCAAAGCTTCGTGGTGACGTGGAGCGAGCAGGGGCCGACTCCACACACAGCCTGCTCGGTTTAACATCACAGCGTTTTCGATCCTGCTTAAACAACACACACCTGAATGCTGAAAATCAAGCTCTCCTTCACACTTACTGCCAATAACGAAGGTTTTGTTGACTTGAGTCCCCAGACAGGTCTAAGGATTACCTGGGTTATGCAAGTGATTAGCCAAGGTTAAAATAATCAGGTGCTGAATTTAAAAGCACGGGCAATATTTGTCCTTCCCTAGTTCCTGGAGTAGTTAAACGGGAAACAGCAAGGGAAAATTCACCTCTAATTGGGGTTTTGCTGGTATAGATCATTTCAAACGGCAAGGGGGGAGGTACACAGCTGAAAAGCCACGATGTTTTAACAAGGAAAGCAGGGCCATATCAGGCTGTGTCAAACACTGCTGTCCAAGCAAGACGTCACCAGCTCGTACCCGACCACAAGGGCCCAGATGAACCTTCAGCAGTTTCACCGGCTTAATTTCACTTTCCTGAGCCTTGTCTGACATGCAGTTTCTCAACGTCATTTTAGAAAAGACCCAGTACATAACACAAGTCACAAAAATAAGTGCCTTGCCATATACACTTCAGCAAGACCTTCTTGACATCTTCACAAATTAGTTCCCTAAGTAACTTTTTTTTTTTTCTTTTTCTCCAAATTCCTTCAAGTTACACATTAGGAACCACGCAGTGACACCAGAACTACCAAGGGACCCTCCAGGCACTTATCCCGGAGGTCGGCACCGCTCMCTTCCACCACTGCTGGTTGACACTTTAATAAAAATTCTGCTTCACGGGGCAACACTACATTGACCCGTCTTTGCTTAGCTCACTTCATTAGGGSAGGTGCCCCTACGCAATCCACGGTGTAGCTGAAGCTGCTCATTTTGAAGGAGGCAAAAGGAGGAAATATATTTTAAAAGTTTGAGATATTGACAGCTTTTTGAGTGGAATCATTACACCCAAACGGCAGCATGAGCACCCTCGATAGCAGCTTTGTGTGAGTCATGCWCAGCGACACGTCGTAAAGACAGACTAATGTTTTTGCAGTTAAGAGAGTCCACCTGAGTAGCTGTTTTCTACCTCTTTTTTTTCATAGATATATTCATTTGTGTACCTTTGCCTTATCCACACTTACAAACACGGCTTTCAAGTGACAGTAAACAGCAGAGCTGCAAGACTGYATTTCCCTCCTCATCTGACCTCTAAGGGAAAAACACAACTGCATGTGAAGAAAACAGCAGAAACTTGGGGTTTAGCACTTAGGTGCTTTGGAAATAACTTGCAGATTTATCTAAATGYACTACTGGCACCACGGCATACGCAGAGTAACAGTGCCAAGTACCCACATCACCCGTCCTGTAGCCCTTTCTCAGAWCAAGATATTCAATTAAGACTGATGAATTTCAGCTATTTAGCTTTTTTTTAATTGCAATTTTAATCCAATACTGTTCTGTTATATATAAAAAAAATACAGAGAAAGACACACGAACACAACTCCTTTCAAGGCATTTCAGCCTTAAGAGATGAACTACCCTACTACAGTTCCTTACAACCTCGCCTCCGTGCAAGTAACAAGTGGGTTGCAGTGGCAMCAACGGAGACGAGGCAAAACCAAAGGGATTTGGGGAGCATCAGCATGCCCGAGGCTCCCAACTGCACACTCCAAGTGCACGTGGCCCAGAGGGAGATCCCGGCCCGGCCGCTACCAGCCCAGGGACAAGGCCTGGGAACCCCTCCTCTAAGACACAGTAATACATAAAAATGTTTCTCATTGGCAAAGACATATGCTAAAAATCTCTCAAAGATGCAAAAGAACGCTCACGTTTCATTAAATATTTACATTTCTTTGGGACATTCAAAGACAGCAGAACTACTATGTATTCTTTCCTTTAAAGCTTCTTCCCTCCCATTAGCTGGGGAGATAAGGGCAGAAGAGCCAAATAAAGGGTCCTGGGCACCCTGCAACACTGGACCACACCAGGAACACAAAGAGTGGAGAGAAAGCACAAATAAAATTATATTCTTTATTCATTCCATTTTAGCGGAGAATATTCCTATTATACAAATACAGTATAAATTCCAAAATCACAATATATTACAAAATAAAAAAGTACAAACTGCATTACTTAATAAATATATCTAACAAGTTAAAGTTAATCAGAAATTAGAAGTGACAGAATTCAGATCGGAAACATTAAATGTTTGACCCAGCAAACCATACAAATCTCAATTTAAATATTTTTTTTTTAAGCCATAACATTGAATACCATTCCTGATTTCCCCATTGGAAAAAAATAACATCAAAGGAATAAAATGTTGTGATCAGAAAACAACTCGTTGGTGCAACACAAGTGCCAAAAAGAAGGGAGCAGGGCTCACTACAAAAGACACCACAACCTCAGCAGCAGGAACACGAACACTGAGGTGCAGCCAAGGCAATTACCGCCAGAGCAGGAGACTATTATCTAGTCACAACATTCTATTGCGAGTTAATGTTCTGTTATTACAGATAAATAACATAAACGGAGCAGAGGACGASCCAGCCAGGCAACAAGAGGCCAGTTTACTCAAAACGGTGATTAAATACAGCAGAGGCAACTGCTCCCTGTGCTGCTCCCGGGGAGCTGCGCTCCAGCCGGTTCCAGGGACCCACTCCGGGCTCCGGGCACAGAGAGCAGCAGTTTTGGAAGGCGCTCGCTCCACACTTCGCTGCACTTGGACAAAACTAGTGTTTAGCTTAAAAAAAAAAAAATCGTCATTTAGGGAGGGCAAGTCTGACATCAACTTCATTTGGTAGAAATATAAGGTTTATAGGTTAAAAAAAAAAAACCAAACAGCAAAAAATAGCTGTTACATCAAAAGCCTTATTTACAAAACGAACAGTTCACAAACGTTTTTGGCTGCACAGCTGAAAGCCGGGTGCTAACACGAGATGTAGAAGACGGAGGTAACAGTTAAAAAACATTGTGCAAAAAAATACATTCTTATAGAAAACCGCGACACAGCGTGGGGAGCCGCTGGCACGCGGCCGGGGCGGCTCTGTACAGCGGGGCACACGGCGGGCGCGTCCCCGGGCGCGTCCCCGCGCCCGCCCGCGCGCGCCCGCTCGGCGTTAAGGCATCCGCAGGGCGGCGCGCCGCCCGGCTCCGCTCGCGGCCTCACGAGCACGCGTTCTGCTCGATGTACATCTTGGAGAGCGACACCGCCATGGACTTGGCCAGCTCCTCGTCCCGCCGCCGCTGCACCTGAGTCTGGCGGCACCAGGCCTCGTACTCGGGGTTGGGGCACGCGCGCTCCAGCACGGCGTCGTAGTGCCCGTTGCTGAGCCAGCTCAGCCAGATGCTGGGCCGCGCCGCGTCCTCGGGGCCCAGGTAGTGCGTCATGGTGGCCACGGTGGGGCTCTCCGGCCGGCCGCCCGTCGTCAGGTGGATGTTCACGTTGAGCATCTGCCCCATGGCCAGCAGCTCGGGGTAGCCGGCCCAGGCGCCGTCCTGCGCGGCGGCGATGAGGAACTCGCCCACGTCGCCCTCGATGATGGGGCTGAAGTGCTCCAGGTGGTCGGCGATGTAGTGCACGGTCTGCTCGCGGAGCTCGCCGTGCAGCCGCTGCTCGCCGTACACGGCCCGGCTCACGGCGCGGTACAGGCAGTTCCCGTCGGGGATGATGTGGAAGCGGAAGCGGCCGCGCTGCCGCAGGTAGCGGTCCTGCTTCTCCACCTCGGCCAGGTAGAGCGCGAGCTTCTCGCTGCGCTCCGCGCGCGCCGCGCCGCCCGCGCCCTCCTTGCCGGCGCCCTCGCTCTGCGCCGCGGCGCTCGCTGCCTCCGCCGCGGCGGCTCCGGGCGACAGGGAGACCTTGAAGACGCCTGCGGCGCCCGCCGGGGCGGCTGTGGCGGCTGCTGCTGCTGCGGCGGCGCCCGCCGGGTAGTGCGTGATCACGGAGCTGTAGAGCTGCATCCTCGGCTCCCCGCGGGCGGCGCTTTATAGGCGGCGGCCCCGGGCCGGGGCGGGCGGCGGCCGCGGGGGCCGCGCTCGGGCTGCCGGGGAGGATGAGCCGCCCGCGTAAAAATAAACAAGGGCATCACCCC
>PTEX01000135.1:1045255-1098230 GCA_003342815.1 Eudromia elegans
TGGGCGCTGCGTGGGGCGGCTGGGGAGACCCCCGGGACGGGCCGCAGCYTGCGGGGGCCGCCCGCGCTAGCGCGCCGGTCCATGAGCGGCTGCGTAAGCGCCGAGTCGTGCACGTCCCATAGGGCTTCGGCAAGTGCGGCGCGTACGCACGTGGGCAGGAGGGTGTAAATGACCGAGTAATAACAGGAGAGGACAKCTTTTAAACACAGGTCTGGGAAGGATCGTCCATAACCGGTCTGTAAAGTGCCCGTGGTGTCTTAAAATTAAGCTCTGCCTTGGATGGGTTATAAATAACGTCCTGTCAAAGGCTTTGCCCRTGAATGACGACACTGCCTTACACAGAGGGCCTGATGATGCTCCGGGAGGAATGCTGACCGAGAAACACCAGCGTCCGCTGGGCTCGGGTGGCAGCACGGCCATGGATCCCGACCGAAATGAAGAGTGTGCATCTGAAATACACATGTGGTTTCAAAGCGATAGTTTTCTTTTTCTGGATTCTGTCCCAGCGACTGGATTCTTGTTGAACACTTTTGTAAGTTGTCTGCAGAACTTTAAACCAAATTCGGATATTCTGAAAATTGTGTTTGTTTCTCATTTACACAAGTTAAAAATAGGTAGCTACGAGGAGCACTTACAAAAGACTACTATGCCAAAAATAACTTTCCCTTACAGTTTAGTTGTCTTTTGGATCTGTATGCAGGGATCTATTTCCTATCTCCATCTCTGCAGATGATTCCAGGCCTACGAGCAATACAGCACAGGAGTTTATTCCCTTCTTTATACTAACAGAGTCATCTGATCTGACTGACTTTCAGGTTAAAGGAAAAATGCTGAAATCCTTGGTCCTATAAAAGTGGTATCCATGAGAAGTTTTCACATTTTTTTCCTATGTTTTCCACAAAACATTGCAGATAATTCCATGCATGGGAATCTTTTAATAAAAAGAGTCAGTACATTTCCACAATTACTGCCTAAGAAATTGAAACATAAAAGGAATATCAGATACGAATCTAAGCCCAGATATTCTTATTTTCCCGATGTGTCCAGAAAGACGATATCTCACAATGAACGATGCTCTGTGCAAGCCAGGAGCATTTCTGGCAACCTACTACAAGGGGATAAGGGGATAAGTTATTACAGCTCTGAAATTAGAGAATGACTCTCGGATTTCAGAATGTTCAGAACTTGTGTTTTAAATATAGCTTGTGAGATCACTCACAATATGCAGATAAAATAGTGGTAAATTGAAAAGCTTTCCTGCTTGACATCAAGAGTTGGAGCAAAAGAAAAAAATCCTACATCGTTTTGCTTCTCGATTGGAATTTTACCAGATGAATTTTTGATTTAAAATACTTTCTAATATGTTCATAGCTGACCTAAAGCCTTCTCAAAAGCCCTGGTTACTTGAGGCAGCGTTACAGTAATGCACGGGAAGCTGTTCAATTCTGATTCTTACAATGACATACAACATTTGTAATGCTTCATTTTAGGAGAGAGTTGTCAGGCATGCCCAGATTCTCACCGCGTTAGTATTCTGCTCCTCAGAATCTAGATAGGCAGCAATTGGCAGTTACTCACTTGAATAAATACAGCATCTTTAGACAGAAATCTGGTTTATCAGTGAGCAAAAATCCAAGTGTTACCCTGAAATAAATGATAAATATGCCAGTCATTTTTGGTAATGTTTGCAGTTATATTGCTCTTTCACTCGTATATTAATACATGTAAAAAATGCCCCTCCTGGATTTTCACTTAAAATATATGCAGTAAGCTCGCTAAAAAAATTAAAATACAATCAAAGTCTGTTACTAGGTAACTGGGAGACACAACAGTAACATTTATAATACTACCCCAGTGTTAATTACTTTTAGTGTATTTATTCCCTCCTCTGTCAAGTCAATGGAAAGAGAAGTTCATCTTGGTGTGTTTCACCTGTGTTATTAAATACTGTCAATATAGAGTGGCCAACATTTTCCACTAATGAGCACATAGGGTTAGTCACACGTAATTGGCCTGAGTGGAATCCAATCTCTCTTGAAATCAATGACAAAAATTCCTTTGGACCTCTGTGGCACAAGCATTTCATACCTAGTTTTCAGCTTTCGTAGCAGGAGTTATCGAGGCTCTGCACATACGTAAAAGATTTCCTTGGATGTGACATCTGCGTTAATAATATCCTAATCCATGGTTGGCTCCAGTGTTGCTGACTGAGGAGAAGGAGGGCAATAGGATGGAATCATCATGTGCTACGAAAACAGTTCTCACAAAAGAAGAAGAAATCCAAGGGAAGAATGTGGATTTCTTCAAGGCAAAGTTACCCACAAAAAGAAGGGGTATGTGGTTATACCATTAGTGTCTCTTGCCGCAAGATTTTTTTTTCTGCTATTTCTCTGAGCTGCATATGGAGAAGCAGCTGGTTTCATGGAAAGATTTTGCTTTACAGTGTCATTTGTGGGGCCTGGAAAAAATGTGACACACAGTCTGACTGCTTCCAGAATATTCCCTAATAATAATTAGAGAATGTTGATGGTCTAGGGCTTCTACTTCATTCAGTATTGTGGATCTTAAATAGACTTTAAACAATCTCTGCAATGATAAAGAGTAAACAGCTCTTGTAGTTAAAGTTTCTCCTGACATAATAGTTATCACTGGTTACACTGCACGTTCCAGGAATTTTTCAGATTGTTCAGAGGGCGAACTGCAGTCACAAAAACAGCTGGAGAACAACAGCGGTATTCACTGACGTAAAGCCCGGTGCCTGCGAGTGGAGCTACTTTTAAATGTAACGTGTAGCAGATACATGACTGACATAGAGGAAGCAAGTTAATTACATCAGCTCCAACATTTATTAGAGAAAAAGGGAGGAGAACTTGGCTTAAGTGATACATTGAATGAGACTATGAATAGGCATTTCCACATTTTTTTAATGTGTGTGTATATATATATATAAAATCAGTTCTTCGGGCAAATACATTTTTGGATTACAGATTTGAATAATGTATAGGGTTTTTTATCCAATTATCATGGGATAATTAAATGTTTATTCATATGTGGAAGCTGTGTATCTAGGACAGAATTTTAAAAATAATAGAAGAAAGGAACATACATACATTTCTGTATTTACATAGGTGTATATAAGTACCTTCCAAAGTAAGAAAAAAATATTTAGGAGCTGGGACTAGGAGGAACTTCCTGGATTGTTTTTAATCTGCTGCTGCCTGCAGGTGATCATATCATATCATATAATACCATTCCTCTTGAAAGACTAGCAAGTTAAAGGCAACTGAACTGAGGATAGAGTTAACTGAACTTGTAAAGATGGAATGAATGAACAGCATGGCCAAAAGAACAAATTCTTGTCCTTATTTAGCTAGAATATTTTGTTCAACCCTAAACATATCTTTATCTAACATAAAAACAAAAGTTTAAGAACACTTACTTCTGAGGTAAGAATGCAGGGCATAAAACAAGGGATGTATCTCAATTTTTTTCTGTTTGGCTTCTGCTGTTGTATCATTTAAGATAATGAATTGGCTTCACTCGTCACTAGAGACGTAATCCACACTATGATATCATGTGCCAAGACTTCGTGGAGAAGGGGCTGCTGGTGATAAATATAGATCTTAATTCACATCTCAGGGTCACCATCCCTGGATAAGTGAGCCTCTAAATGAGAGTTATGACTCAGGTCAAGGCCCATTTCTACTCAGGGAGAAGTGTAGACTGTTTCTGTGGTGGTCATTGTGAAAAGGGCTTTAAGATGCTACTACAAAAAGGGATCAGCAATGCCACTCCTGATTTAAAGCAGTGGTAACAGTGTGATGTAAACAAGCACTATAATGTTAGTTCAAATCTAGGTTTGAAGTGGATATTCTGGGTAATATAACAGCAGAACAGAGCCCTAACATGGACAAATTGTGAAGAAAATAGAGGAAGCAAGCAATACAGCAATATCAGAAACAGGAGGCCACTATATACAATTACAGGAAATATTATTAACAGATTAATCTTGATAAAACCCGTAAGCATAAAATAACTGCTTTTGAAAAAAGGTGCAAGACTGCTCACCCCTGAAGTGAAAGACTTCAGAGAGGTAACAAGTAGTCAGCATTTCCATGTATTGCCTTGCAACAGAAAGGTTTTGGAAATGAAGAATGATTCAAAAGTAAGTGTTATCCCATTTATCCTCAAAAACTTGGCAGTACATTTGATCTCCCTTCCTTTCTTCTATCCCTAAGCAGCAAAGGAAGTATCATCACTTTACACAGATGATTGTAGCACTAAACCACATTTATGTAATTATAGGCTATTCCCTGGCTAGAAACATGAACTACAAAGAACAGCTTTGTTATTCCACTGCTTAGTCCTTCCTGTGGGAAAGGACTGTGGTTACGTTTTACATAACCAGCCCAGCAAGTCATGTTCTAGACCTGGAATTCAGGGAAAGAACCTAAGTACCTTGTCACAGTAAAAACCTGCTCTGTTCCCAGCTACTTAGTGTAGAGCTCACTGTTACTGCAAAGTCAGATCACAGCTATTTAACTTTGCCCTCTAATGAGAAAAAATAACACACATAGAGCCATTAGAGAGGAAGGATGATATCAATTCATCTTATTAAAGTCTTTTTTCAGTCTAAGTACTTAACTTTTCCCAAAACAGCTTTTGCATGCCTGCGTGCACTATACAGATCATACAATTGTGATTTACATACAAACAATGTTATGAAAATTAAGCTTCATGTATTGGGTAATTCAGACGACTAAACGTGCCTGGTTTACTTAATCTAAAGGTTGAGAAGGGATATGAGTGATCTCTATAAATACATCACAGCGTAAGGACTAGGGAGAAGACCTACTTCAGTTAAATGGCAGTGCTAGCCAAAAAGAAATGGATGGAACCTGCCATTGAATAAATATAGTATTGACTGTCATGCTTGGCTTTTGGCTATGACATAATCACAAATCATTTTATGAAATGATCCTAATAATAAACTGGTAGTAGTAGTAGTATGGTGAAATAAGGATGGCCTATGAATATAAGGACCATTATGGTCCAACAAAAACAGTGGAACACTATTTCAGTGAACACTTTTATCTTACTTTACAGTAAATCACATTATGCTCCGCTACTCCCTTGTTCCACACCTGAAATAATCTGTTTTCCAGAGAATCTGTCATTTTCTTCCATGAAGTCTCCCTTTAAGACTGCTTTTTCTTCCAAATTGTCTAGTGGATTAATGCAATTAGTTTAAACAAGGAACAGTTGTGTCTTGTATTTTGCTTGAAGCTTATTGCTGCTTTATCACATATGCAGAAGGAACTCTCTTCCTGTTTCATTTCCAACAAGACTAGCAAGAATAAAATGGATTTGTTGTATTTATCTCAGGTCA
Source organism: Eudromia elegans (assembly GCA_003342815.1). NCBI lineage: Eukaryota > Metazoa > Chordata > Aves > Tinamiformes > Tinamidae > Eudromia > Eudromia elegans. Next base: position 1,050,645 of record PTEX01000135.1, read on the forward strand.
CCAAACAAAACACAACAGAAAATGAGTAAAAATATGAAATGCTTGTACTATTTTTGTTGTCATATTGTAGTAGCAGTTGTATGTAGCCTTTTGTGACCTAACCATTGTTYTTCTTTTTTTCTGGAATACAGAACTGAGAAAGAGATTTTGGGTTGTAAGAATAAATTATGAAGCACTCTGAATGTCTAAACCAGTCAAACACTTGGAGACTCAGTCAGAAATTAATCAATTCTTAGTGATTTCAGTCAAAGGACACAGAATATGTAAAATTTTCATAACTAAACTCAGAAAGAAAAAAAGGTAGCTGGGAGGGGAGCTTCACAATACATTGACAGTTGAATTGTAACACTGAACTGAACAGAGATAGACTCTGCTTTCACTATGGAAAACAAAACAAACAGACAAAAAAATACAAAAGCTTTGCTGTTCCATTCTAACAGCAAATGCTTTATTTCAGCCAACTAATAGAAAGGTATCTTGATTTAAAAAGATGTTATGTGTGCCTGCAAACATCTGTTCCTAAGTGGTCAAGTTCACTTAATTAGACACATGGTCAGTTTCATCTGAACCCACCAGTGAGTCATGGTGAGAACCACAGGTGCTGCTGGAAAGGCCACAAGTCACCAACTTGTGATAACACAATCTTGCCCWCCCAGAAGAGAGAGACCCCGACTAACCAGCAGACACACAGCACTTCTCAAGAGACAACATGCAAATCAGAGGCTAGTGGGATCTAGCTTTCAAAGATTACACCTAACCTAATTTTCCAAAGTCAAGGTTAAAATACCATACCTTCCATTTCAGGGAACTTGATGAATGAAAACAATAAATAACTTCTGATTATAGTCTTAAGAGATAGCTGACCTTGCCCAGACAAGACAATGATTGTGTTTCTAAATAAAMAAGATTATTATGACTGTAGTAGGTAATTAGGTATGAAGCATCAAGCTACTTAACATAAGCATACTACTTAGAATAATAAGACGTGGCCCTAATCACAAGTAAGGTAATATTTATGAAATATAAAGAAATCATTGGATTTTCATTAGCATATGTGAAAATCATGGTCGGTGGCCTAGATCCCCTAATAGAYTTTGTAATAAAATGATATAGGATGTTAACAGCTTACTTAACCTCCCCTAATCTGATTCCATGCATCACCAAAAAACAAACAGAAAAAAAACCCTTATGTTGTTTTGGGCAGTTTTTGTCACATATTACGCCATTGTTTGTGTTACTRCATTTTTTTTTTCTGTTTCCAATGGCAAATCACTTTTCCCCAAACCAGAAYGTACACTTCTATATGTTATTATTGCTGGAAGTGTCTCCAAAGCACCACAGATTTTACAAATTGTCTTTGTAAACAAAGTAACAATTACTGCTTTTCCGTCAAGTACTTAAATCAGTTTTAGTTTTTACTAAACTAAGAGGAAATATTTGAGAAAAATCTCAGAGCTACAACTGTAAGTTGAGGCTGTTATTCAGCACAAGTGACTTTAAAATGTAATTCTCCTTTTTGTATTGAATTGAGCAACATTTGTGCATGTAGTAACTGGTGACTTCTGCAGCATATTTCACATATCTTATCAATTAGATTTCAATAATCTAGGTAGATTAGTTTATCTTTTCAGCTTGAACTCAGAAATGGGAACAAAACTAACAGTTATCATTTAAGTTGTTGTTTTCCATCTCTTTCCTATGTCTTCTGTGAATTGGATTAAATTAAATAAGTGTTTAGAGATTGAAAAAAAAAGTGCAATTTATAAAACTAATTTCATTCTTGAAAACTAGAGGCACATTTTTCCTATAAGCCATATGAATGTCCAAGACCTTCCTGGATTCACAGACCCTTTAAAGATCTTAGCCATACCAATTAAAACACTATCAATGATGCTTTACTTAGCATAAAGGAAACTAAATGTGTAATCATTTCAGGTCCATAATGATTATTTATCACATAGAACAGACACTGCTGGTAATCTTAGCAAAATACAGTATCAGTAGTAGCATCCTTCCTGTACAAAGGTCTTTCCTGTTTCCATTAAATAAGCCATTAGTTTGTGCCTATGTTTACAGAGGTGTGCAGTATTGCTCCTTGTTTTTAAATGCTTATTTTCCAAGGATAATTGGAATTAAAGCAAAGCTGAAATGATTTGCAGTTTGAATGTTATTAACAAGACCAGAGAGCACTACAAATCAAAAAGAGCATTCCAACACAGATTGATATTCCCTGATGTGCTTATATCAAGGGAGAATTATGACTAAATATTTAAAATTGCGTTCCTTTTTGTATCATGACTCACACTGCCTGCTATTGACTCTCTACAGTTTAAAAATTAGAATGCGAAAATATAAATTCATTATTAAAATGAAAGTAAACAGGCTACTCAGAATGGCTTGTTCCACGTTGGACGACACCTCCCAGTAGCCTTCGACATAAGTCAGGTTTTTATTCTTTCTCCTGCAGCACCCAAGTTGCTACTAAAACCTTTGGCTTCTCCAGATTTACTCCTCATTTTCTTCTCATTCTTTGTTGCTTAAAATTGCTGTCTGGAAGTTTCATGGCTATTTTCAAACACACTAGATGAGGGTGAAGCAGGTAGAAGTTCAGGGTGAACTAACTGTGGCTAAAATAATTTCATTTCAGTTCCAAGATTTCATTTCAGTTTCTTGACCTAACAACAATTCTGCACAGCACATGAAAGCCTCCACGACAATTCACTCCCCGGCAGTTGTCATTAAGTGGGTCTAATCCTTTATGTTTCCAAAGCAATAGCACTGCCCTCTTATATTAAACAAGCACTTTTGTTAAACCAGGCACAGGCTCTTGAGAGACTGGCTGAACAGTGGAGAAACAAGATGCCACTAGAACATACGTTGAATGAAGCAAAAATAGAGAGGTGTAGCACACGCAGTAATRGCTGAGTGGTAGAAAACAACCTAGCAAAAATACCGTAGCTCAGGAAGCGGGACGCATGTGAGCTGAATTACTCGGCTCTATACGATGAAACAGGTCGGGAGGAGTGTTTGCGTTCTGCCCAAACGGCGGCAACGCCACCAGTAGCCTCACACACTCCCAACAGCACCACAGCCCTGCGGCCGTTGACGGCAGCCACGCCCTTTCCTCTGGCGCTGCCGGAAATGGCGTCACCCCGGCGTGCGGCGGGGGTGGGGCTTCGGTCGCCATGGCGGCGGGCGGCCGAGGCGCCGCCGCCATGAGCAGGTTTTGGGAGCCGTGCCTCGCCCCGGAGACGTGGGAGCTGTTGGCGCTGCCCTGCGGCCTGGAGGAGCTGGAGCCGCAGCGCCGGTGAGGCGGCGGGCGCCGACGTGCACCTCGCTGCCCGTTTAGCCCATTTCGGAGCGTGCTTGGCGCTCTTGCGGCTCTCCCGTGGGCTAACGGGTCAGACGGTGGCTTACTACAAGCTTCCCTTTCCTGTTTGCAAGAATCACTTCTGTGAAACTAACCTTGTGTACGGAGTTGAGGCTAACCCATCCCTGGATAATTCAGGTTCTGGCCACGCAGGTTCTAGCCGGGCCTCCTCACTGCAGCCGTCACAGCCACTTTGTTTTTCAGATTTCTTCCTTCTAGTTGGGAAGTTGGGAAACCACAGCACTCGTGGACAGTAATGCATTGATGGGTATTCATGGTCCTCCTGGGAACGTGCTGAGCTGCTCATTAGATTAAGAGGTTTTTCAGAGCACCTATGGTTGAGTGTGCTTATTTTAACAAACATATCCAATAGACAAGTAATGTACACCAGGGCAGGAACATTTGTTTCTAGGAGAAAGGCATTTTGACAGGGTCAAAATACTGTTTTTAACATTCTAATACTCTAAAGCTTAGAAAAAATATAATTTATTAAACYATAACAATCATTAGTGTATTTTAGAGTATGATAATAATATAAAAAAATCAATATATAATAATATATAAAATATATATATATTATAAATAATATATAAAAATATCAAATGTACCAGCTCCCAAAACAATCCTAAATCTAGGATTCTAGAATAGCATTCTATTTAACATTATTATTTTAAATACTCTCAATGTTGTTTGATGTTATAATTTTTATTAAGTATTTAATTGAAAACAGCTACCTTCAGAAAACAAACATAGCCTAAGAAAAACAGCCAYTATACATGTTTATTTGCTTTCAGATTCCCCTTTCATCTGAAAAAAAGTGGATAAGTGGAATGATAACTTCACCTCTGGATATCTATTATTAATAAAAGACTAACTTAAATGATTAATGCAGTTATTAAAATGTGAAGCATTTTTCACATCTACCTGTTTTTGCAGGCCTTGCATTTCAGATGACTTAAGAATAGGATATTACACCACAGATCATGCTACTCAAACAGATATAAAAGAAATACCAGAACTAAAGGAGCTAAGTCTTACCACAAAATCTTTAATGGAGGTAAATTAAGAAAGTATTTTAAGAGTGTTTTCATCATGCTATAGAACATACAGTTCTCTCAATGTCTTCTCTGTTTTGTGTAATCAGACGGAAATCTGTTTTAGCTCTTCTGTCTTCATTTGGCCTTTTCAGCCAAATTATATTTTTTCTTTTTTTTTTCAAATGTTTTTATTTTGTTTTCAAAGTAGAATAATAAATAACTATTGATAGATGAGGAGAGAGATTGATAGAGAGTTAACCTGGCTGCGTGAGTCGGAAAACACTACATAGGGATAAATGTTTAATGTACAGAAAACATAAACGTAAGTGAAAATTCTAAAGACTTATTTAATAGCTGCTGAGAATCTGGAAACAAATGTGGGCGTATCAGTTCCACTGATACTTTGCCTAATGTCAGCTGTGAAACTAATAGTATGATACTTCTGTATTGAAAATGACATATTCAAAAGCAGGTTAGCAAGAGGTCCCAAGTTATATTATCTACTTTACATATGTAATTTCAGCATGGACTCACTGAATTGTAGGGCTCAGTCTGGGGAGGGAGAACATGCTTTTGAGTGAGGAACAGTCCAGTCTACGTAACATAAATGCCTTAATCATTGTTAAAAAGGATGGATGCCCCTAGAGATCTGCACAGGGATATCCAGTCCACCGACCTCAGATGTTTCTGTGTAAATCTAATCCTTCAGTCTGTAGAAAACTACTAAAGAAGGTGCTTTACGTGAACAAAAGAATACTATTCTAGTAAAACCTTTTCTTTTTAAATCCCTACTGATGTGTATATAGATGAGAATGCCTTTGTCTCAAATGCTTTTGGTATTTTAAAAAACAAAGTCTCATCCTCTCTCACCTCCCTTAAAGACTTCAGAAGAAGTAGGCTATTCTTCTGCATCAGTGAACGTAAAATATATTTTCTCTCGCCCTTGCTGTGCCACTTCTTGTTAAAATGCAGATATCATAATTCTTTTTGCAAATATTTTAATTCTTTTAGGCATAAGGTACTTTACAGAGTATTGAATTAGAGTTTATAAACAAGTTTTGACCACTTTCTTGATTTTCGTTTTGATATCTATATTGGTATCTGCATATGCATGTCCTGCAGAATGCAACTAAGTACCACCTGGCAGATTGTTGAGTTTTGCTAAAATGCGGAGAAGAGTGGGGAGGTGTTGAGAAAGTTAAGTATTTTTACTGCATAAACCTTTTCTGTCTGTCAAGTAATGAACTCAAATATCTTCAAACTGTCCAGTGCTGAAAGATTTGAGAGGCATTGCTTTTTAATTTGACAGGGAACACACTATACTTCTGGATACGAATAATCTTTAAATCCAGAATCGGTTCTCAGAATGTTTCCTTCCCTTTTACTGGGACTATTGAAATATATGTTTACTATTAAAGTATTCGGGTCTTCCATTTAATAAGTTACAGTTTCATAAGCTGAGTTTAATTTTTTATTGTCCTCRGGAGTGATACAATAGAATGATGCTTACAACAAACACTAGCAAGATGTCATTGTTATCTCTGAGATGACTTTATGCTTTGCTTTACAAAAGCAATTACAGGTGTCTTGATATAATTGCTAATTTCATTAGAGAACAAACTGACACAGCCCAATACTTTAACAGTCAAATATCCATATTTGGGCTGAGAATCAACTCAGATTCACTTCAGTGTCTTGTGCAGGTGTCTGTCTGAGCAGGACATCCAAACCACTCTTATGTTCAGTGTAAGTTTATTTCTGTTGTCAGTGGAATTTGGAGAACAGACTCAGCTGATCAAATACAGATGTGAGAACAATCTCCCTCTAGATTCAGTTTTTCTACAGATAAGCACATGCTGCAATTTGTGCAAGATATCACTAGATATCTTAACCTGTCTGTTATCTCCTATTTCATAGGTCACAGTTTTTCTTTAAGACCTGTGTCTTATCTGCCAGCCCTGCCTAAGGTACCTTTCATGCCTCGTATCTTGTACCTAATTTATTTTGTATAGTAAAATGTTCTCTACTTTGGAGATAATAACAGATTTTTKATTTTTTTAGCTCATCCACGTCCTCCAGAAAGATTTCTTTACCTATAAAACACTTGTTCAAGCACAGTATGAAGAACAAATTGAAGAGCAGTCTTCAAATCTCTGTAAATATATAAATGACAGGCTGAAAGACATTGATTCTTTTCATAAACGGGTAAAAAGAAAAATTCTTGTTCACTTATATGTTAATTTTCACTAGATACCAGTAATGATTTGTATACCCTCCTTTTGCAAATTGATGTGATACTGTACATTATGAAAAGTAATACACAGAAGTATTTGCAATAATAAAATAAAGAGGAGTGCTAATGCAGATGTAAAAATGACTTTGCAAGGTGTCTGTGCAATTAATAAAATATGGATTGTATTGTACACAGCATATTAACAATCTGTCTAGGAAAACATCTTAAATGGTACCACGATTATTTCTAATAAGTATTTTGTAATATTTTAATAGACAAGAAATTTAGCATACTTTCCTCTGTGTGTATAAATTATTTATAGCTCCTTTCCCAGATATTTCTTTGAAAATACATATGTAGTGATCTTTGGATAGTAAATCAAAACAAAGTTACTGACATGAATGTTTCTAGGTAATCATGTTGCAAATATATAGTGTGCAATCACTAGGAGGAAGGAATGCATGACTAAAGAAGCAAACTCAGTTTCAAACTTCTGAGATGATTATATAAGAAAATAAATTTTTTTTAACTGGTACATGAATTCATGTGTTAAACATTTGAGACTATCCTTGTTAAATAAGTGCTCATTTTTAGAGCAGCTTAGAATCTAGTTTTTGCAGAGAAGAAATACAGTCTGATTACCTGTCTAAAGTCTGAAAAGAGGTTGAAAAACGTTGTCAGTGGAAAAAGTGATGGGAAGAGGTACATTAGGTTTTTCTTGTTTTTCTTCAAGTTTAAGAGTTTGGATAGCATTTAATCTTTAATGAAAAGAAGAAACTTTTAAAATTGTTTATTTCCTTTTATTGCACATCAAAATTCTCAGTAATTTGTTACAAATTGAATTGCAGAAAGAAGTCCAAATTCGACGGAGCTACCAACAACAATTATGTGATGCGCTGGCTGTTCTCAGATCAAGTATCGAGGTGGGGGTTAACTAATAATGTGGTAGAAGACTGCCAGTCTGCATAATCTGTGTAATATATTTTGAACCAATTATAGAGATCAGCTTTGCACTTCAAAATCTGGAGAAGGATGTGTTTGGGTTTTTTTTTTTTCATGAAGTAAGTATTCATTAAGTATTCAAATCATTTTTAAAATAAAACAAAATATGTTTTTTTACAAGCACTTTTTTTTTTCTGCTAATGAACTGTACAGTTTGACACACTTAAGCATAGTTTTAGATGAGCAACATCATAGTTTTTATGGCATGAATGCGTACCTTGGATATCAATGGAAGAAGGCTTTTTTCATATCTTTTTTTCTTTTATTATCAAGTGGTATAGGATTAGACCCAAATACACAATTAACACTTAATTTTGCATGTTATTGGGATTTGGAAAAGGAAGTGAGAGTAAATGACTGGCTACCACGAGGGCAAACTTGCTTTTATTCCCACTAAAGATAATTCTAAAAGGTGATTGAAATTATCTTGCCCTAAGAATATTGTCCACTCCAATGAAAAATGAGAAATCCTCCACTTTTGTAATCAGTAGTTTGCTATAGGTGTGCATTAGGTGGCCATAGGCTGTGCTGATTTTCTTAAGAAGCAGAAACATGGTAACCACAAAAAATATTGTTCAATGCAATTAAATAAATGAAAACATCATGATACATTTTGTAAGTTAGTTCTCAGACCAATGAAAAATGACCAGTCATGTCCTCTTTAAGTGACTTCATACTGCCCTCTAGGGACTGTACACAAACTTTCATGTCAACAGATGAGAGGGAGTTTAACAGCAAAATAATCCAAATTCCAAAAGATAGAGCATAAATTTTATCTTCCTTGACTTACAAATAAAAAAATACAAGTTTGTGCTTCTCTACAAAACAAAGTCAGTATTTTAAGAAAAAGGAAAACACTTAAATGGATAATTAAAGGTGACAATATTTACCTAAAATTATTCTCCTATTTTTTAGGAGCATACTATAGCATAGTCAAGCCTCTATGTATAGTGGGAAGTGTGTGCCCACTATATATATTAGCAGCACCCACTCTGCAATACAAAATAAATGAAACATAAAAAGCAGCTTGGAAGGAAAAGAAAAAGGTTGCCTGACTAGTGTTGGCATCTCATTGGAGATTTTTTTTCCCATAATAGGAATATTACAGAATAAATGAGGAAGACACAGAATCTCCATCAGCTGGATTTGTGAGGGCTTTACGTAACAAGCTGCGTGAGGAACAGTCCAGAGTTGAAGATCTGGAACAAAAATTGCGTGAATGTCAAGAAAAAGGGAAGGATAAAATGGTATGTTTTTAAAAAGATCCTAATCTCATTATCCAAAGGTGATCTTTGAACACATTCAACCATGTGTATTTTTAGTCTCATTATGTATTGATAGGAAACATTGGGATGAAAAGATACTGAAAAGCTGTTTGGAATTCCCCTTGTAATTAATAGGTAATTACTTTGTTATTCTATCAATATTATGCTATTGATGTTATACCAACTTACATCAAGTGATAGTCTGGCCAGGAGTTGGTTGTCATATGACTTTTTCTATATCAATAATAATAGTAATAACAATAATAATTCTCTTCAATAAAAACTACTCTCAGTAGTTTTATTCTGTAAATGAACTTCTCAATTATAGAAAACTCCACCTTTGTTTAACTAGTACTTACAAAAATAATTAAAATACTTCTCCCTGTGTATCCTTTTGTTTCTACTGTCTCTAAATAACTTATTCTAAAAAAAGTCTTTGTTTTTTTCTTCATAAATTCTGTTAATATCATTTATACCAGCCAATAAAATATCCAAAGACTAAAATCTTTCATGTTTGATTTTTTTAACCCTTGCCATAGGAGTTTTTGGAATATGGTAATTACTTACTGCAACAATTCTTAGACACAAAAGGCTCTTTTTAATTATAAGTCTTTTTTTCCCACCTAAGTAGAGGCATAAATGGCTAGTTATAATGGCTTCCCTATTCAGTATTTGACTTCCAAATGGGAACCACAGAGTTCAATACATCAGATATGTGCATGTAATCCTGATGTCTTCTACAACATAAACAAATCCTTTTCCTAACCAAGTTGACTGTGTTCATCTCCAGTTCAATAAAATGTGAGAAACCTCTAATACTTTGCAAAAATCTCCCATGTGTCTTAGGCAGTTTGGCTGGCTTAGGTAGTAAAGAGGCTCTTGCTAAGCCTAACAGGAGGATCACCTCTCATTGTTTCTAAGCTCCTATACATCATCCAGATAGGTAGTATTAATGAGCTCTGAAAAAGCCAAGTAACTGTGGAGGCCTCCACCCAGGGTGGACAGTACAGCCTATAATGAGGAAATATGTGGTCTACGGTGTATTTTCTGAGGAAACCAGGTATCAGTTTCCAGTTGGAATTCACAACTATGCAACGTCTTCCAAAATTAGATATTTAAGCTGTATTAGTCTGTCCTTGAGTACAGAAGAAATTGATAGTTATTCTTTCATGTAGCAATTCACAGCTACAGCAGTCAATAGTGATGTGTTTTTCTGCTTCGTTTGGATAAGAACCAGTGAGGCTGTTTTACTTTCTACTTCTCAAGCACCAGAGTGGACCCAAAAACATAGTAAAAAAAGTGTTTGTAGCTTCCACTGAAAGTTAGATGCCAAACCTCTCTTTGTTATCAAGGCTCAAATAGTTGCACAGCAGTACTTTGACTCCCTTGCAGCCTTCACTGGTACAAGTTCAAGCAGTTGGAGATTTTTAGTGCTTGTAATGCAGAATCCTGTAGGATTTGGATCCAGATTTTGAATTTTCTGCTTCCTAACCAAATGCAGTGAAACCCACTGTACGAGTGCTGTAACTCTCTGCAAAGATCAGATAGATTGGGATTACTCAATTGCAGAATCCAAATACCTTACCAATGGTTTATGCAAATATTTATACAAATGATAACATACTCTGATTTTCTCTGTCAAAAAGTTTTCAATGCCTGTCTTAAATCTTTACCCAGCCCTGACATGCCTTACAAAGGCAGATAAAGTTCTTTTGGGCCAGTGGTAGCTTGTTAATCCCTTCCTTTCTGGTGTTATATTTAAAAAGTGTCCACAGATATCACAACGAAATGCATCATATGGTAATGAATTCATCTTGCAGTGACTGAAGATGAAACCAAGTAAGAGAATAATTGATGAGATCAAAGGAATGATGGCATCTTGATCTCCAGAATATTCTTCAAGCCTGGAAGCCCTTTCCAGATATATGCAGTAACTGATTTAAGATACAGCTGCAATAATAGGGTGACTGGCTTAAAAGTAAAGACTTGTATCAGTGACCTTGTTAGACATTTTCTTAAACTACAAAATTGTCTTAAGCTACAAAATTGTCTTAAACTACAAAATGTATGTGTACATGCTGTGAAGGAATTAATGTTCTAAACACAACAGTGAAGTGTTATTATGGAAACATGATGTTTTCAGCAATAAAGTTAAAATTTATATAGACCAAAAAGGCATTTTCCCTTACAACTCAAATGTGGGGTATTTGTAGATATTTTTCATGACAGCTTGTGCAATTGCACCCTCTTGTGGTATAAATTATGCATGCATAAATACCTGGAGTGTAGTTTAGAAAGGGAAAGGCGCGTATTAATTGGGATGACAGGTTTTCAGTCATGAATTTTGTTTCATTTTTTCAGGGCAAATGCCCAATAAATAAACAAATCAGTTTCTCTCTCTAAGTGAAATCTGCACAAATATTTTAATTGATATCATCAGATGGCGTCAATAAAAAGCATCACATTTCTGTACAGTAGATTGTAAAAAAGATTACAGAAATCTTAGCCGTTATTAAAACAGCTGATTAATTATTTTGAGTGTATACTAAATAGCCAGATACCAAAGGGAAATGTGTATTTCTTAGTTGCATAATAATAGCTATATATTTTATCTTTACTCAGAGAATTAGTTGGTTGAAATGCTCTCATTATAGGGCAATGAATCTGGCTTAAGTTTGTTATATTTCAAAATTATATATCCATATTTATCTAGTATTTTATTGAAAATGTCATCTGAAGAGTCTACGGTACCTAACTTTAGCAAACATATACAGGAAGTTATTTAGGCTAAAATATGCATATTTTACTTAACTAGTAGAATTTGGGGAGTTAACCAATAAGGTGAGGAAAACTGGAACCTCTGGTGTAAGCCAAGTCATCATCGTCTTCCAAACTCTAGCTGCTTTCTTCCCATTTAAAGTTCCCTGGTTTAAGCAAGCCAAACACCACCGCTGTGGGCAGATGGTAGAGAGCACATTACTACAAAACCTGCCACTCAAAGTGTAACAGATGACTGTAGCTACAGAAAATTGTCCCTTTGTTCGTTTTGCTAATGAGTGTCCTCATTGCCGCAGGAGACTGAATAGTTAATTACTTGCAGTTCTTGCTCTGAACAGATGGGGGCGCTAGAGCTAAAGCTTGCCTGAGTACGATGTGAAAAATCATGAAAAAGTATCGTCTGCTGGGTTTTTCCTATCTTTTCCTTTAAACATTAAAAGATAGGACCTCAATTATATTTGATATACCATTTAAAGTTAGTTCATATGATTAATTAAAATTCTTTATTTTATGATAAGGACAGCTTCTTTGATCATCAGCTGTTGATGCTCAAATACTGCCAGGGCCAAAGAACAAATACCTCTGCCTATTGAGCACTGCAGTAGTTACTTAAAAAGTCTTTTGAAAAATCTAAATTTGTTCTGTAACTGACGACTGCCATAACTTAATTACTCAAATATTGCATGTGTCTGTTATTGGCAGTACTCATCTCCCTGAAGTGTGCTTGTCTGTCTGCAGCTTTTGCTAAAAGTTTTTTTGTAAAATTATGCAATTTATTATTATCTCCTGTTTAACTTATGATCTCCCATTGTGTAAAAATATTTGAAATAGTTTTTGAAGTATCTGASAAGCTTTTAAAAAAGCTATACTATTAAAAGTAGTAGATTTTGTTACTTGGTTTTATTGTACTACTGGTGTTCCTTCAGTCAAGGAAATTATATGATGTTTTGTTTTTCAAAGCATTTGACTTTACATGATTTTTCATAAAATCAGTGAAAACTTTGTGGCCATAACTCTATGTAATACATTGATAATTTGTCCTGCTAAGTCAGAGATCAAAAAATGTCCTTTATACAGAAAAAAATAGTCAGGGAGTATATTTTTCTCAAAAATATACTTCAGGTTTATATATCATTTGAAAACTTTGGAATTTTATTTTCAAAGTTCTTTAATATTTTTATTTTCTGGTAATTTTAGAAAGGAGTGKATATTTTTTCCAAGCAAAGCAAGTAATAGCCTAAATTTTCTTTTTTTAAGTAAAGTAATTGCTGTCTGACTCTTTTGTGTTAATATTTTAAATGACTTCAGGAGTTAGTCATTATTCTGGTATTATTATAAGGATCCGTGCCAGCTCTGAAAGCTTTTCTATAATTTTAAAAGAAATATGTGGCAGTAAAATCTAGACAGCCATAAGACAATATATTCAAATGTTTTCAATAGCTTTGAAACCAACAAGAAAAAAAGAGTAGCTCTCCCAATAAGCTTCAGTTGCATAAGAAGTCTTTTCCATAATGGACGTGGCAAGATTTAAACAAAGGGCACGCATAATAAAAATGTAAATGAGTTTGCTTTACTAAAACTATAACTTTAAAGTCCTTTGTTGCATGTTATCCTGGAACCTTCTTACAAGGTAATCACTGTTTGCATAGAGATTTAAACCGTAGTCTTCAATAGCATTAAACCCCTGCACGGTCTATGTGTGACAGGCATGCAAAGCCGTGCTAATGTTCAGAATATGAATTGCCTCTGGGTGGCTCCGACACCAAGTGGAAAACCAACTGTGTTGATATCAGAAGGCCTGATGGACTCCATGCGGCTCCCAGCCTGAAAACTTCACCGCTTTGACATGTGATGTGCTCCTCATGACACTGGCAGCACTGTCACTGCGCAATGGCACAAAGGCAACAAGCCCCCCTCCTTAGCCATGCACTTTGCAACCCCCTGGTGTTGCCTGTCCGCGGTCCCCCCCGCCTGCCTAGTTACGGACAGCACTTCATAAACACAGAGGCAAGTGTGGGTGGATAGGCCCCAGCTGCCTTCCTGGACACAGCCTCCATAATAAATTGACCTGAATGATGAGGGCACGCAAACAGTATGATATGCATTATTCCTGTCAATAAAATGTCCCCATGTGTTATGGTCTTTGTATATAATGTACTGCAGCCTTTCTTCCAGCAAGAACCTATTTAGAGCCTCAACTTTCTTCTATTCACGTTATGTCTCTGTAATAGAATTCAGAAATTATATGATACTGTGTTGTATAATATTATACCACTGTAGCGTATTTAAATCCTTCGGTCCTTACTTATAAATTCAAGGCGTCGCAATCTTTCAGGTTGCCTTTGAAGATGATGACCATGAAAAAACAACGCTTGAAAAAGAAAATGAGGATTTCAAAGAGGAGATTTCTAAACTGCACAATAAGATTTTTCGTCTCGAAAATGCTCTGAAACGCTCTGAAAAAGAAAATTGTCTCTTAGGTAAAACTTTAAACTGATGTTAGATCAGAATGACTAATTTAGATGCATTGTGTAAGAAATGTCACTAAACTCGGGATTTATTGTTAACATTCTTCAGACGGTTGGTAGCTTATTTCTGGACTGCTATCTTCTTCTGGCATGGAATGCTAATTTTCTATGTATTCGTGGAGAAATTCATACATATTTATTCTAATTTTAATGCATATATTAACATATTTTTAATTTATGACAAAGGAATATTTGCTATGGCTTTTGAGACTTCTAATATTGCCTAGCAATGTGGCTAGAGTTCATATTTCATGACAGACATGTACTGTAAAGTTGCTAAAATAGAAAGATTTTGTATGTAGACATTTTTATTTTAAATCACAGTTTACTGTTTTAAAATCTACTCTTTTATACAGTAGTGTCTGTGCTTCTGCAAAATATTTGAATGTGCATTTTTTCATAAAGTTTATGTTTCTGTGAGGTWTTCCTAACAGAATCGGTTTTATCAAATAGACAATCACTATTTTTGCTCCCTATACTTTGCAATAGTTCTGAAAGGGAATTTCTTTTTGACCAATAGGTACAACATGCAATTTTCACTTTTAAGTTACCTCTCATATATTGCCAATGTGAAATATTTAGTGGATGAAAYTAGAAACTATGGTGAGAGAATAGGATTTGCCTTTTTACTATTGTTCTGTCCAAGTTGATTGGAACCAGTATTGACTTGAATGGTGGCAAGATGAATTTGACTTAGGTGATATTCCTTATTCCTGTTTATCATCTGGTTAAATGGTAYTCCTCATCCTTTGATAGTTTTGTATGAGCTGTAAAGGACCACCTGCTAAAGCACTTTGTATTGGCTGTGACTAACAGCAAGGATATCCAGAATTCGTATTAATGAAAAGCTGTGGGCGCTCAGTCACACTTGGCTCTTGAACTTACTTCTTAATCTCTATCTGAGCAGCCGGCTGAGCAGCAGGAAGAAGGCTGTGAATGTCAAGGGCGCTTGGGAAGGTCACGGGTCTGCCAGGACTCGCATCCAGCGTGCCTGTGTGGGTTTAGAGGCTGACCTGCAGCAAACATTGTAAGTACGTTGGCGTAGGCTTGTAATTTCATGGTCTTGCTTCTTCCGCTCTCGTTTTTAGATAAGCAAGTTCAAAGAATGCAACTAAAACTGGAAACTAATGAGCGAACTATTCAAAAGGTACTGTAATTTTTACATTTATGAACTACTGTCCTAGTGGAATAGTAASAAGCTTGGACTGTTGGCAACGTATAGACCCAATAATGCTGGAAAATAGACTTTAACTTGAGTACTGTCCCATTTTGTTTTATGGTTACATAATTCACTGAAGAGTAATAATGAACTGGCATTCCTTTAGTGAATATGGTCATTTGGACTTTCTCATCCTGTCATATGGCTAAATATTCTTAAAAAACAGCTAAAATTGAGAATCTCAGTAAACTACAGTAAAATGAGTTGGATACTTTAATAAAAAAATGAAACACATTCCTTACCTTTTTAAAGTGACTAGTGCAAGTAACTAGTAACATAAAGAAAACAGTTATTTTGATTACCTGTGACTTGATATACATCCCTCTATTCCTAGACAGAGCTATTGATATATATGTATTATTACTCATGAGCAAAACTATAGCTGAACAAGGTATAAAATTCAACTTTTAAATAGCTTAGAATAACTTTCCAATGCCAGSGTGTATTAGACAGTGTCCTCAATGAGGAGTTGGCAGAGCTCAGTGTTTTTCAGTTGCATCTAGTTATCCTCCCAGTGATCAGCTGCCTGTCTGTTTTCTCTTAAAGAATTGTGAGAGAGAGYAACCACTGAGTTCTTGGTAAGGAAAATGAAAAACTTCTGGAGCACTAGCCAGACTATTGACCTTATTGAACTTGATGATCATCATCAATGATGGCGTTGATGAACTTGAGGATATTTGAGTCTGTAACTTCTTATAACAATGACTTAAYTACTATTTTACCTTGTGTTTTGTGGGAAAACATTCTTTCAAGCTGAATTTATCTTTGCTAAATGCAGAGTTATCAAGGGATGGATCAAGGTATCTAGACTAATTACTACCATGTTCAGTATATAGGAAGAGAATTTCCTGAAGATTTGTCCTTTGTTTCCTTGGATTACTGCCGAGTATTTCTGGAGTTTGTGTATGTGTGTAGTGTGAGTTTGTTGTTCTTGTGTGCTACTTTCTAGTAATTCATAATCTAAATTAAGATACAGAAATGATCTGTTGAGCCAGAACATTCCCTTTCTCACTGAGTCACAGCTCTGCAATGCAATGCAAGAGCAGCTCCTGCATGAGTACTCTGTATCTCATGAATTTCATATTCTTTGTGTTCAGCGGCACAGCTTGAACAGAACTGGTGGCTTATTCTCTTCATAGAGTGGTACTTGAGCTACTGTTCTAGGGCTTGGGAAATTTTAATCAAGCACCATAAAACTCCCAGACACAGAGCATGTAGCGTGCCCCAATGTGYGGACACATCGAACTCCCAGGTTAGTTAGCAGCAGGAGAGCATTTCTCYGTTTTTGTGAGAGGAAGTGAATGTCAGTGTTGAACTCAATATTACCAGCTTTTGGATATGTTCTAAGTGCAAACTCAGTAAGTAACAAACTCAGATCCTTGTGGCACTGAGAAATACAGATGTTTAACGTGCATATTCCAGATGACAGTAGCTGAGACAGAAGCCCTAACTAGGCAGCTCAAGAATAACAGAACTTATGGAATCTTTACCATGAAATGTAACTGTTCAAATGAGTTGGATTCTGTAATTTTCAAAGAACTCTGTTTAAATTGTTCTTTTGGCACAAACCTTTGTCTTTGGTGACAGTAGATGTGAAATTTGCCTGACAGGGTTTGTTTTATAGTGATATYTTAGAACTTACTGCGAATGATGTAGTAGCCTACTGATCTTTCTACAAAGGTGTCATACAGTAGTGGACTTATCCCTGCAGTTACGAACTGCCACTACTGTTTGCCTAACAGGTTTCCACAAATATCTACATTTCTGGGTTTTTTTAAGTCAATGCAATTTCCACTGTAATGTTTCTTTCGTCTTCCTACACCCTCTCATAGAGGAGACCTCTTTTCTCTGAGTCTTAAAATCTGCATTTTGTATATTTGACTCTTGCGACATTATTAAGCCTAACGTAAAAGTATCTAGCTTTAAGTCAAGCTGTTTGCCTTTTTCCACTTACAGTATTAAGATATGTATATCCACATGTACTCTCTTGAACAGGTGGATTATGTCTAGAAAGGATTTTTAGAGACTGTCTGTGATAAGAAATGCAATGCTAATTCTTAAATGTTTATAATGTTTCTATTTTTAGTTAATTGAAATTCAGGACCAAATGAAAGAAGAACTTGAAAATGAAAGATCATTAGTTAAAAGTCTGGTAAGATATTTATGTACACTTTTTTGTAAATCATTGTTACTGCAAATCTAATAAAACATACCAAATCCTTTTTATGTCACATAGATTGAATATAGACAGGAAAGTTTTTACATTTTTTCTTGTAGTTACATTTTTTCTTGCAGAATGTTGAGAAGAGCAGAAAGATTTTAAAAAATGATATTTTATTTTAGGAAGACTTATGTTTATTAAATTTAGTATGTTTTGGAAGAATTATCTGCTACTTTTTACAATTGTCATAGGCAATTATATAGAGGGTTTTGTCTTAAAATATTTTTGTATTCTGCATTAGTCTCATAAGAACAGTGCCTTTTATTTTCTTTTTACATGAATCAGGAACTTTCCAGACGGCTGGTCCTTTATTTTAGCATTTGACTTTTCTTTTTTTTTTCCCTAGCCTGATTTCGTACTGGCTTTCACACTGATCACCACTAGTATGTCTTTGTTACAGTAAACTGACTGGGTTTATTATAATAAAAAATAAAACACAGCTTGACTTGCAATCTAAATGTGCTGGAAAAGAATATGATACTGTTTAGAAGAGAAAAGGTTGTGAATAGAAAATCAGTACCACTTCAGTTATTTAAACATTTGCTTTTCTGCAGCTTGTCAAACGTTGTGCCAAGTCATAGCTGCTTTACTTACTTTGTTTTGTTAATCTCAGCACCATGTGTCTTAGGCCTTTTTAATAGGGGGCCAATCCTGCAGTCTTTACACAGTTTTCAGTTTCAGTGACTCTGGGCAAGCACTGTAGGACTGAACTGTTTAAAATTAGTTCCCTAAGAAAGGTAATATTATAGAATACTATTCTTTGAAAATACTTTGTGAAGGTAAAGAGGTATAAAATATTAATATTAAATTTCAATAAGCACCTTAATTTGCCTTCATAGTCTATTATAGACAGTCACATAGTCTATGTCACATACAAAGAGCTCAGACTAACTTTTGGATCTCAGATTGTAGCTGTGTCATCCAGAAGAGTCATTATAAGTTACAAACTGAGTTGTGGCAGATCTAGAACTCCCTGTGGAAGCTTTCACATCAAAGATTAGATAGAAGAAAAAGTTTAGAGATTTGGAAGTTTTTGTTAATTACAGAGAAAATCAAGTTTTCAAAGTGGAACTGTATTAAAAATAAATAAATAATCATCTTAGCCATATTTACTTCTAGTTTTGTGCTATCTCAGGGCTGGTTCCTACTTTACTCAGAATTGCYTCATTGAGGACCTTCTTGGGTGGACTGAGGACACATAGTCTGGAAATAGGAATAGGCAAGGAGTTGTCAGAGCTCAAAACAAATGAGTGCACATTTGTCCAGCCGAAGGGCTGTAAAGGCCTTTGGCGAGGTTCGGCCTCATTCTTCTCATTGTTCCTGATTCCTACTGAATTAGAGCACACAGTTACTAAATATCTAAAGCATATTTGTGAAGTTGACTGTAAGGTCTTTYAGTGCACTGAAATAAGGGTACTGAGAATATGCTTTTAGATTAATTCTGAAATGCAGTGAGGATATGCTGAGTAATCTGCAATATCTCATATTATTTAACATGCAAATTTGGGAGACCTTATCTTTTAATTACATATTATCAAACAAATCACTATGAAACACAGGAAATAGAGCAGYGGCAGAGTAAGTGAGAGCAGTAACGTGCTCAGTGAATGTTAAATAACGCTGGAAGCAGAATGCCTGTCCTCTGGGAAACAGAAGGGAAAGAGTAGAGTCAATGAGAAGTTACATGCTTTGCTCATTGAGACTTCGCGTTGATACTCTGAGTGCATACAAATGTGGAAATGAAAGATGGACAAGCAAGAGAATAAAAACACTCTCAGGGCACATAGTGCTTGGGGGAAAGGGGAATGAGCGCTGAATGTAAGAAGTAATCTGCAAGTAAAGGTTGAATCTAAAAGTATAAATCCTACGATATAAAACTGGTAGGATTTAAATACTACAAAATGTAGAAAGGATAAATGAAAAACAATTGTAAGGAAGCAGAATCAGTAGCAAAGTATTCAAACTAAAAATAGAGTTCTGCAAATAAATTGTATGGAAAAGTATGTTTATTTGTCTCTTTTTCTATAGCTTAACTATTACATTCACATTCAGTTTTGCTTTGTTGTTTATAAACAATGTTTTGCTTTCCTGTCATGTGAGTAATAAAAATAAAACTGCGCATTGGTGGGTAGTCGCATAGAAACAACTGGCTTTGTTACAACTCAAGGCAAGCTAAGAAATTGCTGTCACTTTCAAATGATTTTAACAGACCCAGTTTGTTTCCAGCTGTGTTTTCTAAGAAAAATTGTTAAGTATGATGTCTATCTGTCTATCATTTCTACAGATAGTGAACCGTAAGGCATTTTTTTCGCTGTTATAGATTAACGTGCTAATACAATTAGTTTTAAATCTGCAAAAAGCTGAACATCTTTGGAAAAATAAATGACTTGTTATGTACTCATTTTAATGCAAATTTTCAATATAGTGCTGACTTAATAATCTCTCTTTTTTTTTTCCTGAGTGATTTAACATAGAACTGTTGTGCTATCCACACCTGAGTCAGCAGTTTGATTCACTTATAGCATTACAGTAAGAAAAAGAATTGTTTATGGGCAGGTTGTTTGAAGTGTTTGGCAGCCTCATTACAGATTGTAATCTGATTTCTTGCACCTAAAACCAATGATTTAGAGAAAGAAAGTGTGGTCTGCTTTACACGAGTTCTCCTTACATTTTAAGGACTTCCTCTTGTTGTAAGTCCTTCTACACACTTATCAACATTGGAACCCTTTAAATAGAAGGATGTGTGAGATAAATAAGGAAACATCTATCATTTTAATATAATTTGAAGATTTCCCTTTTAAAAATGTATTTTCTTCCTTAGTAAGAAAGATTATCACTTAAGAATCTATAACCTATTTGAGGTAGTTGTTTGAACTACTTAAACCCCACTACTTAAACCCATTACTTAAAAACTCTACTATGAGATTTCTGAGTGTAATCGCAACCAAACAAGAATGTCTTTTGTCATCTGTACCTGCTAATATACCTTGTCATTTACCAAAGTTGGGATGCTACAATGACATCAAAGCTAGACTATAATTCTCTTCTGCTGTATTTCAAAGATTTTAGAAAAATAATTGACTACTGAAAATTGACAATTGAAAAATAGACTATGTAATAATGGCAAGAAAAAAAGTAGAGAACTACTTTAAGAACTTTTTTAAAAAAATTCTTATTCTTAAAGTTAGGTTGAATTCAGGTTTTACATGTCTTTTATTTGACTGAAGAGATGCTGATATCACTGATCTTCCCAAAGCCTTGAATAATAGAAAAAAAAAAGGTAACGGAATACATAAAGTTAATATCTAAATCAATATATTAATCAGCTTTGCTTTTTGAAAGGAAACTGTATTTCCTTCTACAATTATTTGACATATCCTATTAATCATGGTTAGATTTGGAAATCTATGGCATGTGGTGAGAACAGACCATATGCTCAGATAAACCAGCAAGTCTAAGTTAGTTGAAATATGTGCAATGCGAAGGCTGAGAGGCGACCTGATCAGTGTCCATAAGTACCTCAAGGGASGGAGTGAGGAGGATGGGACCAGCCTCTTCTCAGTGGCGGCCAGCGACAGGACTAGAGGAAACGGCCACAAATTGAGGCACCAAAAGTTCCACAGGAACTTGAGAAAGAATTTCTTAACRGTGAGGGTGACAGAGCCCTGGAACAGGCTGCCCAGAGAGGTGGTGGAGTCTCCTTCTCTGGAGATCTTCAAAATCCACCTGGACAYCACCCTGTGCCACGTGCTCTAGGGGACCCTGCGTGTGCAGGGGGGTTGGACTAGATGACCTCTACAGGTCCCTTCCAACCTTAAGCAGTCTATGATTCTGTGATTCTGTGATTGAATGTTGAAAGCAATATTTGATTGCATTATTACCACACAAATGGTATATTGCTTTAATTATCTATTTGTTACCTAGATTTATGACTCAAGATGTTGTTCAAGGATTTAATTCATATTMATATTTAATGGATTTGGTATCATTTAATTAATGATACTGTTTTGACACTCGTCAGATATCTAACTCTCTTAATGCTTTAATGCTCCTTAATGCTCTCTTAATGCTCCCTCAAAATTTTCTATCTTTTTAGACAGAAAGCCTAGCCCTAGCCCTTTCTAGCAGCCCTATCAAACATGCTTTTTCAGCACACTCAAAATGACATTATGTTGATCTAAGAGGTAGTATTTAACTTCTGGAATCCTGGATACACCAAAAGGAGAGACTTGCCCGCTAAACCTAGCAATCGGGGTAAAAAAGAACATACCACAACTRAGAAAATATAGTATACGTAAAGGCATACATGGACTGACTCTACAGCCTATTCATGTTTTGGTTTGTTTTTAATCAACTGGGACTAACATTGTAAATTCTGTACAAAAAACAGTAGATGTTCCCTATAAAATTCAGAGTGTCTGATATAAGTTCCCAGCAGGGAGGCAAACTAGTTAACTTTGAATCTAGTGAGATGGTTTGGATCCAGCTGTGACTGAATATTTTCCAATTTCATTCATTCTTATGACTAATAATACTTTTTTTTTTTTTTKGACTGATTCAGTGTGTTCTCATGTTTCAAATTACTTAATATTAGGGGAAAAAAATCCCATTTGAAGAGGGAAATAACATATTTGTGAATTTGGTAACAATATCTTTAAAGCAGTGTATTTTTTTTATACACAACTGCATGCAATAGGTCTACAGCCAACATATTTATAAGGTGCTTGTCTCCATTTTCTCTTTTTATCTTTTCTGATTATTTTCAAATTGCTTAATCCAACAATGTTTTCTTCAAGACTGCAGTTTAAAAGAAGATAATTTTAAATCCTCAGTCAGTGTTCATCTGAGTTGCTGACACTGACAATACAACTTGAGTCCAATGGTACTGTCCATATCTAGACATTATTTGAATATTCGGATAGAAATTTTTTGTCCTTTTTCACTTCTTGGTACTTTGTGGATGAATCCAGAAGTAAACAYTCTCTGTTGCTTTGTGCCAAGAAAGGTTGCCTTTTGAGATCTTTCTTGGGTTGAGGTATGATTCAGAGGAACAAACCCAGTTGGAACCTAGAAAGTTTGTTATTATTTTTTTAACTGAATTTCCCGTGGATTTTTCCCCTTCATCTGACCCAATAATAACCGCATAATATCAGCATAAGAGAGACAGCAGAAACAAGTGGCTATCAACAGTGTGGATTAAAGTGACTGTCTAATCACTTCCTAATATTGATTTTTGCTGCTCTTTTAGAACCTAAATATATTTTTGGTTTCCTCATGCACRTGTTGTGTTTTGTCTCCCTGATAGTATGAGTATTTACTTTTTTTTTCTTCCTTTTTTTTTCTTTGCTATTTCAGTATATCATCAGCTATTAGTTTCAAGGTACATACAGATAAAATTCTTCTGAGATAACTCAAGTCAGAAACAGATTTTCCCATCTTTTCTCTCTTTTTCATTCTTCTTCCTTTTCTCTACACTCTTCTTCACATATTCCTTAGGTTTTTTCCTAGGTTAGTAGGTTAGTTACAGTCTTTGGGCAGGTGGAACATTGAGCTGCTCGAACATGGTGCTCTCTGCCGTGCTGGGTGCTAGAGCTGTCCCACCCACCCCTTCGGAAAGGTAAATCCTCCGTCATAGCTGGCAGCCTCCTGCAGGTGTCTTGAAACTCACATGGCAGTAGTCAACAAAGCTTTTCCAAACTTAATTCAAATTTGTCCAAAATTTTAATGTCATTAATAAACTACGGCATTTTCACTGTATTYGTACCGTTATCTTTGTTATGGAGTACATCAGTCTGGGGTTAATTTTATAATCAGTAATAATGTCCATTCTCCAAGTGTTCAGATGCTCAGGTATGTTTTTCACAACAACAATCTTTCATATAAATTGGCTGTTACCAGTGAATTGGATACTTGCTTATTAAGATGGGGCTTGCACAATCCCCAGCTGAGGAGATTAGTTTCTTTTGACCTAATTACCAGCTGTTTACTGCCTGTGATGTCAGCATGTTCATCTGAGGTTTTTAGCCAATTTCTGTTCTATCTTCCCTCCCAAGAACTATAGGATTTTTTTTTCTAAAATCCCTAATATTTTTAAAATTGAATGGCCTTCCCTTTCCTGTTACAAATGCTCTAAGAGCATAAAATTCTGTTCTTTTCTATTTAGAAGATGAAAAATGGAGTGTATTAGCACAKCAAGAGTCTATATGTATTTTCCCTGAATATTCCTTTCTGTTTATGTATATACTTTTAATTAGATCTAAATATGTATCAACTCAAAACACTGGTTTACTTTCCATGGAATCAAATAAACCTAGCAAGAAGGCAGTTTTTCTTTTTTTTTCCTTGTAAGTCTTAAGATTTAAAATCAAACATTTTTTTGTTACACAGCACACYTTTTCTGGGAAAAACACATCATTGCTCAGACTTCTATCACTTTTGATGTGYACTGGAAGTAAAATTTTTGTAARGTATTTGTATTTGAACYRCTTCAATGGTTTAAASTTTTTGTTTGTTTGTCTTTGCTGTTGTTGCTAAGTTCTGCTTACATTTCCATTTACACAGATTTAAAAAATATTTTTTGCCTGTGAAATGTAGATCCCACTGTTTATTTCAGGCTCTTTTTCTTATAGCACTGATTATGTGACTAGCAACATGGGATAAGCAAGGAGTCAGAGCACCGAATGTGGAACCCTGATTTCAGTCTTAGTTGATTTGTTGAGCCAGGTTGAAACCTTGCTGCTGACTAACAGCAAAGCTTTAACTGGAGGTGGACTGGAGACTCTGTTCTGCTTCTTATTACTTCCAGATTCATTCACTAAAAAAAAAGACACACATTAAAGTTCATGCACTTTAGTCTTTTGCTGCAACTGAGGAGACTTTTAAACAAATACATCTTAATTAGTTTCCACTAGTTGCTTTGCCATTAACTGTAGCAACAAGCAAAAGATGTGAAAACTGTTTACCATTAAAGCAACTATACACCAGACTGAACAAAAGTCACACAGATTTGTTTTGTTATTAAATGGGAAAAAAATAAAAGATAAAGTGGAAGKCTTTCAGATTTAATATAGCACTTAACTGAACATCATTTATTTCTTCTGTCTAGGGACAGGGAGTATATATTAATAGTAAGCTACCTTGGAAAAGACTTCTCATGTAGCCAAGACATTTAGAGTCTTTTTGTTTGTTTTCTAAATGATGCAGACTGTCTTCCTTTAGTCCTTKGTTGTTCAGTCTGTTGATTTCATCATTCAAGATCGTGTAATATTAGGGTAAATTGCTCAGTAAACTGAAAAGCCGGCTGTTGTTAAAATGGTAGGCATAGTCCCAAAACATGATTGTCATGTCATCTAAGGAGACTGCTTTGTAATAACCTAACCCTTTRGTAGCCTGTATTGGATAAGAGTGACAAGATCCATAGTTCAGTCTAAGACTAGAAGATTTGCCCGGAGAGAGAAAAAAGGATAAAATTAGAAAATCACTCAAAATCTAGGTCTAGCAGAAGTGCTCCTGCCCTGCTGCCTCCTTTCAAGACCCAGTTGGTAGCAACCTGAGTAGACCACTGTTGAGACACCGTTGTCAAACAGTGTCTCAATATCTGAAACTGCCCTTTACTAAAAAAATCAAGTGGTTAATCATGGGTGTATTCTCTCAGTTAGAAGGACCAGTGTTTATGTGCCTATCTTCCTTGTGATAAAGCAGGGGAAATGGCTAATTGCATCAGTCTTTGCTGTTAATCTTTCTCCAGCTTACTCTTCCCACTTCCAGGCTCAGCTGTATTCATGCTGAACCATACTGTCCTAACTGGAGAAGATACTCTTGTCGTTGGGAGTGATCATTACAAAGAAAATGCTGCACCTTCTTCTTTTCCAAGACTGTCTCTAGGACATTGCATATAGCTTACACAAAATGGAGGACCAGGTATCAGTCTGAAGGTCCATACAGATTGATAGAAAAGAATAAACTTCTTAAATATCAATTCCATTCCATAATGCTACAATCTATAGATGAATTAACATCTCATGATTAGTAGTATCAAAGGTAATTAATAACGGCAGCAGATGGAGCTTCCTCTATTACCATGAGAAGGTCTTTGTTCAAAGTGGTGTACAGCAGATTGCTATAATTTATCATTAGCAATCTGCTATATACTACTTTGAACAAAAAAGAAGAAGGAGAAGGAGAAAATATGTAGTTACTTGTCTTGCAGTTTTCTTTGGTCTTCAATAGATGCACAGTCTTCATAGGGACTATGAACATGTTGAAAACTTTGGCTGTGGGGAGAGAAAGGTGTAGACAATATGTATGRCATTTCACTACTGTATAAACCTAGACTTTTACATTAGGGTGAAAATATTTCTACATATCTGAATTCTTGCTGAGGATTTGTTAGTTTTGACAGCAAACATTTTGCATTGTTTGGAGACCAAGTAAATGCTGATTTGTTAAAAAAAAAAGGAAATAAATATATGACACTAAAAAGTTAAAAAGAATTTCCAGCTTATATCATGAAATAGCATTGTATTTATGTACAAACCATTCTTTAGATAATATTGTTTATCCTAGTCTAACTATATTTTTTTWAAAAAGAGGAATTTCACTTTTTCTGATATTCTATCATGTACAATATTTGTGGTTGCGAAGTGTTTATTTTCCCCACTCTCCTTAGCAAGAGGATAAATTCCCAATCCTGACCATTCCTCACTGACAATCAGGAGGGTCATTAGGGCGCTGAYAATCATTAGGGTCTCTACCTAATGTCCAGACCTAAGGTTAACACCAACTAGTCAATTAACTTGAGTAATTTGAACCTGTAGTTCTAAGAGTCACGGGAGGACGGTGTCTCTCAGAAACCATGTAGGCTTCAACATGGCTTGAAGTACTTTCAAGATATGCTGTTAATGAATAAAACATTAAACAAGATYGGTAAACTTCTACTGTTTAGTTTTTCAAATTTTTAATATTGTTATGTTAAGGAACACAAAATAGTACATTCAATAAAGTTAAAAGAAATGGCCTTCAATTACTGTTAAATACACATACARTATTAGCTGGCATTTTGTTCAGTGTTTGTGCTGGGGCAGTTTTGATTGTGTAATTTTGCTTTGTAGATAGAGCAGGGAACAGCCACATTCATCTTAGAAATTTTATGTGTCGAGATAGGAAATATATTTACACAGGAAAATCCATTTTGTTATAGATGAAGATATTGAAAACAATAGGATATCTATTTATACTATGTTACAATGATAGCTGATAACTGCATATTGCACTATTGATAAAATGGAATACAAGAAGAACTGGCATTTACTATGGAAACAGGAGCCTAGAGATGGTCAGTGAGGAGTTTTTCTTATTGCGTATTTTTATGATTATGATTTACCTCAAGATAATGTTGTGATAAGAAGGGTATAAAAGCAGAACAGAAAATGTATTGGAGGTAATGGGATTTCCATAGTTCCCCTGAAAGATGTTTCATTCACTGCCCTATGGCTTTTATTCACATTTCTTGATTTCATTCTGTTTTCTTTTCTAACTTTCTTAATTCATTATTTAACTTYTAACATTTACTGTCTCAATGGTTTTCTTCCTTAATATTTATACTCTTCAAATTTTATTCCTTATTATCATAGGGCCTTATAACCATATTATAGTTAATAGGAAATTTGAGTTAATAATTATTATAATAATTATAATAAAAATTATTATTMATAGTGTTGAAGTTCATTCACGTTTGCTATATCTTTTTGTTTGAACCTAAGTACTGAACTTACCAGACATCTGCAAAACCTCTTTGATGCCTCTTGTATTGCAAATAATGGAAACTATGAATATATCTGAAAAAAGAGGGCAGTAACTTTTGGCTAGTAAATAARTCTTACAGTTCTACTTTTTATTTTTTAAAGGCTCAAATAATTCTGGTACTTATGAAAGTATTTTACTCCTAAAATTCCACAAAATAGAAGATTCCTATCACWCTCTGATATCTATGCCACTCTTCTACACTAGGTAGAAAGCAAGAATGTATCAAGCCCTATGAGTCAGTCTGTATACCTGTCGTATCTTCATCTGACCATGGCTGTGCAGTGAACAGTGTTTGATTTTAGAACCTATTAGGCAATTAGATGTCTAGACTGTAAAAAATAATCACACGTTAGTATGTATTTAGTAGTACTTTTTAGTGATATAGTTCTAAATAGTTTTTTGTACTGAGAGAAGTTGGATTGTTGTATTTAAAATCTTTACTTTTTAGATGAAAATTAGATTTATGATCGGGGGGCTTTACAAAAACAAAAATGTTTGCAGAGTGTTCTTTCCTAGCAGCCTTTTTTCCTACTCTGTAAGTTGCCACTTCAATATCTGAAATATAGCTGGAAAGCTTGGTGTCCTGTAATTACATGGAARCTTCAAAAAAAGTTGCTAGACCTTCTTCATGTTTAATTTGCTAGAAATTAATTATATATTTGATTAAAATGTATAAAACATCTTCAAGTAATTTTTTTACAAGCACCACACTAATATGAAGTACCCTGTCATATGCTACAGAAGAGCTGCGCTTCCTTACAAAAGTTAAGTTTTGTGATCCCGTTCAATGGGATCAATATTTTGATTTTCAAGAGGCGATAGACTTTAYTGGGAAAGATTCAAGTAGACATTCAGTTGCGTTGCCGGGAGTATTCAGCTATTGTAACCATGCCGAAACACTTAGATGATCTTTTATCTTTACTTGGTGATAGTGTATCAAGCAGAYTTGACCCGAAGAAAGTTATTATTTTTGCACAATATTCTATCCATTTCCATATAAYATGTCCTTGTAATTCTTAGTACATAAAATCCATGTACCAAAATATGTACCAAAATCCTATGACAAATACATAGTTATGTGATGTGATTACTTCACTACTACACAGAGAAAGGATTTCCTGTAGAACAGATGGCCCTTGTAGTATTATCCAAACTGTTAATCCAAACCAGCATTGTCTGGAACCTAATGCCCTGAGGCAAGGATCCGACCCAGTTGTGGTGGGGCGCCATGCAGTCATGACAGATGGCCATGTGTGGAGGCAGGCTGAAGACCATGCWTGTGTACCAAGGGTGCTTGTCAAGAGCTCACGGTGGAGAATATTCGGTAGCCTTACGGTTATGGAGCACCCTATTCTGAACAGTGTGAACTCAAAATAATAATAATAATAATAATGATAAAATACCAATGAAGACAATTGAGAACTTGAATCACATAAAATGGAGAACACAACGGTTTCTCAGCTCTTCACCTGTGTTTCATTAAATAGATCAATAGTGGGTAGAAATTTGTTTCATTATCTTCAGTCAGCTTAAAGAGGATGTAAAATCTGGTGGGTCGTCTGCAATGAGCTGAGTGGCTGGCAGTACTTAGAATGGAGCATTTGTGAGTTTTGAAAAGCAAATGACAATGTACTAACATTGCMCGCAGTTACATTGACACTTAGCGTTTCCTAGAAAAATAATCAATCTTATAAATCTGAATTAAATTTTATTGGTTGTGCTTAYGTTTTTAAAGCTGAAGGATACCAAATGTAGTTTAAGTAGCAAAGTGGACTTTCTAATMAAAAATTTATCAAGACTAGTTGAATATTCAGAGTAAGCTTTAATCGTCTGGAGATGCTCTTTAGAAGGGGTAGGATTCTTACATCAAAGATTGAATTTTTATCCAGTTTACAATTGCTTTCCACATTTACAAAGAGGTTTGCTCTGCTTCTCAGCCTGGAAGAGCATGATTTTGAGGGATACACCTGATGACAGAGGTTTCACTAGGGTAGAAATAATGTCAAACACAATAGGGATTARTATAATCTTATGAGAAACATGGTAATAGATTGTCAAGAGATAGAAGAATGACCTGGAGAAATACAATAGAGGAAGGGAATTAATGTATTTWAAAAGGAACCGTCTGCAGCCTTAATGATTGACACATCTAGGAAGTAGCTGTGATTAGTATGACRTTTAAAATTTACTTACCTTTTCCTATCATCTTTCCAAACTCAATATTAAAGGAAGCACGGGTATAACTATTATTMATAGAATCATAGAATGCTTATTATTATTCATCTCTTTCTGGTTGACATACTGACCTGGGATTCTCAAGTGCCCACTGCTCCCTCAGGAGCCTGTCCAAGACCTTGGGATCTTCAGACTGTAGCAAGTTTTCAGTCATAGTCTTTTCTACCCTGCTGGGGTGAGGGTGTCAGGAAGGGGTTTGTCACAGAAACCCTGTTATGTTTAGATTCCAAATGCCTGCAATCCATAGAACAAGTCAGATGCGGATCAAAACTTGTGACTTCAGTGCTGCTTGTCACCGTTGTCAAATGGCTTGAGRTCCAGTCCATTGCCTGTGTAGTTACAATGAGAGTTACTCTGGTTTATACAAACTCTGTTACCTATATTACTACTAATACAGAGGATGTTAAAGTAGTATAAAATCAATGTGGAAGAAGAATATGGCCCTGTGATTATTTTTCCAGTCATTTAATAATAATTAATGTTTACAGTGAATTTTGCTTGCCATTTTAATAGTAGGAGGATAAAATTACTTAGCTTTATTTGGGAGGGCCTGGTAGTGCAATGTATCTGCAATACTATCTGTATTTTAAATCTGATGTTTACCCCGCTGAGCTAGGCACGTAGCTACCAGCATATGTGTTTGAGAGAAAGTGGAATGGATCAGCAGCTGACAAAACAAAGCCATGACTCGGGCTGGATAGAGCTAGAATTTCATACAAAAYGCTACCAAGTGCTTGAAAGTTCTATTCAGAGGGGCTGATAGTGTATTTGACTTCCCAGATTCATGTCCAGTGTGTCTTTGTGGAGTGCTGTAGCGATATAACAACAATGAAAATGTCTCTTGGAGGAGGAAATATCTCTACCTGTGAGGTGCAAAACAGAAGCAACACTGGGGAGAGGACTATAAAAAGATCTTATTGTTGTTTTTTTCGGGTTTGCTGTGTGTGTGTAGAGTATTATTTCCTGTTGGAAAAGTAGCATAAAGGGAAGACAGGAGGTGGCCTAGTTCTTTTCAGGTTTGTGATGTATTATTCCCAGTCATTGCCTGAATGATGAAAGTATTACAGGAGAGTAAACCAGGTCTGCATGTTCAATAGACTGTGTTTGTCAGACTTCAGGACTGCAAGCAGAAGAAAATGAAGCTGAAAATGACAAACTGCCAGTGCAAAGTGAAGCTGAAAGTATAACGCCTGTGGAGAAAAGAGAATTCCAAAAGGGTCATCTTACAAAACCAAAGAAAGAACTGACTGACAAGGTAATATTTTAATTATTACGAGCTAATATATTTAAGTATATATTTTATACACCTCCCTTCACTATTTCTCTGTGGATCTGCCAGACCTACTTCTCCCTTAGTCTTTTAGTTGCTGTWGTGTTGGTTCTAGTAGACATTTCCACAGAAGCTTCCTCTCAGAACTTTACCGAGTTTCTCACAACGCTCCTCTGAGAGCACTACTGCTACCTCAGCTTCCCAAAGGAGTAAGAATGGCTTGGTCCCGAGGATAGATATAACCATGAAAATCTGGGGKAGATCTCAGAGTCAGGAGTCCAGTTGTTTCTTCTAATCACTTGACCACAAGCATCGGTACTGTGGTACTTAGTACATCTCGGCCTCGAGTCCTTTTTCACTCATTGCAATGGTACTATCACCATTCATAACAGCAAGATGGTGTTTAGGCCAATATGTAGAGACAATGTATTGTATTATTACATTGTAGCAAATAATAAATAAATAAATGAATAAATAAATAAATAAATAAATAAATAAATAAATAAATAAATAAATAAGTTGCCTAACTGTAACTAAATCCTTATACTCAAAGGGAAAAAAAAATCTGATTTTGAACTACTGGCTGAGGTTATTAAGCCTTTCATGCATTTTAGCAAAATTCTGGAAATATCTAACAGCTCAAAGTAGGAAAGCTTGTTCTTGTTCCAAGAATCAGAGAAGAYCATTGCATGTGAGCAAAACTTTGGTTTTTCATTGTTAGCAAAGAAAAWAAACAGTATTTTATTTGAATTCAGATGACATATATAGCACCTGATCAGGAAGCTGCTAGAAGAACACGGACTGATAAACTGAAGCAGTATAAAGGTCGAGAAGGGCAAACCACAGAAAGGTAGTGGCCAACATTTTTAAGATGTACTTTGAAGACTTCTAAGAAGCCTCTACATAGTTTTAACTTATTTATTTGCACTTTTTCAGCCTTAGAAAAACAGAYGATGAAAGTAATATAATGTGGAAAAAGAAATTCCAGATTCTACAAAAGAGGTTTAGTATTATAACGCCTTTTGTTATATTTATAAAGTACCTTAGRTCTATAGTTTTTACAAATTATATGCATGAAAATTAAGATAGACATGTACATTATTCAGGTACCTAGAATTTGATGATGTAATAYCTAGCTTGAATAGTGTAGTATTCTTGTAATAATAATAAACACTTCAGGCAGATTATTTTGTATAATTATGTCAATAGTACTCATTGTTCTTAAGAACAAAACTTAAATGCTTGCTGTTGAATGACATTTTTGTTTAAAAGACCCTCTATGGCATTCTTGAATGAGATTTTGAATTGTTAGTTAGACCTAAAGTGTTAGACCTTAGAAGTAGAGTCCTAAAGTTTTGGGCAACCTTGCGGAACATGTAGGGTTTATAGCCCAGGGCAGCTTGCATGYAGATACTGCCTAGAATGGCCCAATATGAGAGTCACAGCAGCTTCTGAGTAACTGCAACATGTGCTTGCTAAGGTCTGCACTACTCTTGTAGGGAAGAATCAGACAAACTTTAATTAGTCAGAATTTATAGAGACCTAAAGGAATGTAATTAAATTTGTAAGCATCCTTTTTTTTTCCCAAATATTTTTCAGGATTTCAAGTTTATTTCAAACCCAACTTGAYTGATATTAATTTTTAAATAACAAAATTCCTCACCAACTGGACATTCCGCCATATTTCAGCCAGTTCTTTCCCTATAATTTATTACCTCCACCACACCACTCAGAAGTGTGGAAATGCAGTAATTCCTGCCCTAGAGATGGTTAGCCACAGTGACAGCAAACTCTCTGTATTGTACATCAGACCGGTGCAATTTTATGTACTCTCCTCAATGGCAGAGGAGAGTTTCTTGTTAAATTCATTTAACAAGAAGCATTTATCAGAACAGTCCCCTAGTTATCCTCTCATCTAAAAATGGTGAGAATATGTTCCAGTGACCCTATATTGACAGTGTTAGCAATGTCCTTAGTAATAATGAATGTCCTCTGTAATGATTCAAGTCTCTGTAGATAAATAAACTTCTACCATTGTTATCTACTCAGGTCTATCTTAATGAGTGTTCAGTGAGCTACCAGAATAGTGTTAGGAGCTAAAGGGTATTTTAATAGACTCCATTAAAATCACTTGCTTAAATAGGAGCTGAATTTGTCACTTAATATGTAACTAGCCCTTGTAACCTCACAAAAACAGATTAATTTTGATAAAGATCCAATGAATGGTGAGATAAAAATAGGAACCCTCTTATTGTTGCTTCATTTTTTTCTCGTAGTTTAAAAGACCTCATTTTTTGGAGTACTTGAACAACATGTTTAACTCAAATTTAGCCTGTATACTTGTGTTATGAATTATGATTTTGTTATGCCCTTATTTAATCTTTTTACTATAAAATATGTGAGCCCTCTTGTGGCCAAAATAACTTCTAAATGTTTTATGAATAGATATTAAGATCATATAGTGGAGAGAATAAAGTACCTGAAAAATATTTAGAAAGTATTGAATTTAAATAAATTTAGTTAGTATTTCTAATGCAAATTACCTTTTTTAATGCCATTTAAGTCCATTCCTATCAGTTTTTCTCTGTTTTTAAAAGAAATTTTTATTTTCTTCTTTTATTTTTAATTTACTATTTGAAGCTAAAATGCTCGTGAAGTTCTTGTTTTGTAACTAGACATGAACAGAACAGAGAACACCCAGACTTTCTAACAACTTCATCCGCTCTGGTAAAATTGCCACAGAAGATGCTAGTTAATATAAAACATTTTTTTTTCTTTTTTATGATATAGGCATTTGCACATTAAAAACCATGTGAAAATCACTAATACATGTCGTATAGAATCAAACATAGCTATGAGAAAGAACCGTCTTCAATCATTRCTGAACTGAAGCTAAACTCTGTGATTTTGAGGCAAAAGAAGCTTTATTTTATGGCTAGTCATCACTGCTTCCTGAGAAATACAAGGAAAATAATCCAAAGCATCCAAAATACTTATATAAATAGTCATATTTAGGAAAAATCTTATCACCAGTTATGATTATCTCCTTTTTTGAGGTTTTATTCGTCCCTTGATTAAACGCGTCAGTGTCTTTACCATAATACCTTTCTTTGTGAAGAAAGGGGAAAAAAAATACAGCTGTTCAAATTACCTCATGAGCCAGACCTTGAAAAATTAGGTAGCAATTCTCACTGATTAGATAAAGTATCAGAACTCTGTGGTTAAAGTTATAGTAAATTTGCAGGTAGGAAAAAGACTGTATTTTAAATAGGGAGAGTCCATTCTACTCCTCACAGCTTCTTCACTTGTGTCTGCTACTTTACTATACATACACTTAATGTAATATGCTTAATGTAATGTATAATTATATGCTGATATATATGCTCACTGGTGATTTCTGCTCATTCTGCCAATCATTAGTGTTTGATTTATTGTTTTCACTGGATCCTCAAAAAAATGCACAAAAGTAAATTGTTTTAAGTGAATATTTTAAAAGTTCTGTTGGAGGATATTGATTRTAATWGTTTAAATTCTCYTTCTGTATCATAGTGTTTGTRATACTTGTKTAAAAATATTTATTTACTTATGACACAAATATACATGTGCTAGAGAAATGTAAATTATCARATCTACAAAACATCTTGTTTTCTTCCTTATATTCTGGTCTTTTATTTTTGCTTTTGCTGTTTTCATTTATGTTTAATGTAATCTTTTCAGTAGTATGAAATAATATTAAAACTGGAGCTTATTTGTCAAGTGTTGCTGTGTTAAACCATATTGTTTTTCCTAAAATAAATAAATAAATAAATAAATAAATAAATAAATAAATAAATAAATAAATAAATAAATAGTAAAATTCTGGTTAAAAGATATACCATGTTCCCAATTCTACATTGTGTTCATTGCTAAATGAATTTTACTTTTGCATCATTAATGTAAAATATCGAGGAATACTTTACAGTCATTGTACACTGAAAAGAGATGAAATTTCTAATGCTGAATACGTAGAGAAATAATACACACAAGAAATACTTAACAGCTTGTAGAAAGTAGTCATTTATAAATTATTTAGTTCTTTTTAACAGGCAAATGTAAGTTAATTTCATGTGGAAACCCTTCCTTTTCAGCCTGCATGCCATTAAGAATGAGATGTTTCTTAGACACACCCTGCAACGTCGGTTACTTGTGTTTAAAAACACACCCCTCAGTGAGACTGTGAGTAAAGASGAGGCAAATGGTTTATTGTATTTAACGTGTTGTTTTTGTTGGAAGTCGTTCTGCCCTTTCCAATGCAACAAAACATAGAAGTGAGTTCATACCATAAAGTCAAACAAATATGACATGAAATGGCACATACAGCGGAGGCAGACTGTCCATGTTGGATATGCTCAGCTGCGTGCACTGCAATCTTGTGTACATAACTGGTGGGCGCAGATAGCACAAACTGTGCCTTTGTCAGAATACAACCTCGGGTAAACACAATACCTATTTGCAATATATGAATGAACTGCAAAGGTAACTTTTTTTCATGAGTCCGCAGACAAAAAGGCTGTAGCTGGCCTGCTCCATCCACCTGGTAGAAGGTAGAGGGATCAGAAACTGCTGTGATGGGCACCTCACTTGCTCTGGGGGCTACTCACACTGTAAGGGATAACCCAACAGGTAGAGCAGCCCTTAGCGAGCCATCAAGCCAGCAGGGAGA
This sequence comes from Eudromia elegans, assembly GCA_003342815.1. Classification (NCBI taxonomy): domain Eukaryota; kingdom Metazoa; phylum Chordata; class Aves; order Tinamiformes; family Tinamidae; genus Eudromia; species Eudromia elegans. The sequence goes on from PTEX01000135.1 coordinate 1,086,309, forward strand.
ATGGTGGARAGTCAAATATTAGTCCTCCTTTCTACCAGGGAAGTGAAATTGGGAAAATGTAATCCAGTTTTGGTACTGTACTAGCACAGATGCTTTTCTTCCTGGATCACTGGCAGAAGATGAATAGTAGCTCAGAGTCTTTAGGTTTTWATTTAAACTCTTCTCTAAATTTCAGAAGGGTCTTAATCCYTTTTGGATGGACCTGGGTTAGYGTGGCTTTGTACTATCTCCTACTCRGGCCAAGTTGCCAGWTAGTAYACTCTGCYTGAAGGAATTTAATAACTCTGGAAAAACAGAAGTGGTGCAGATGTTTACAACTCGCTTGTTGTCTTGCAGGTGCTCTTAAACAGCAAAATTGCTTTTATTTGTGTCATAGAGTTGTACATTTTTGTCCCATTTTTGCTATTCTGACAATATAGTCAATACAGATAATTCAGTGAAAATGAGCAAGACTCAGGCTGAAAAAAGCATTTTGAGTTTATYATCACTGGCATAATGCAAGTTCAAACATAGTTTTGCATTAACATAGTATTTTCCATCTTTTTTTTCTTGAATATGATCATATTAGATATGGAGGCAAGTATGTTCAACTCTACAGGTTCGGTCATGGTTAAGTTAAAACATACTCCCATGACTTAACCCTGGTTATACAAAGGTGTCGATTCCACACACTTTTTAAAATTTTATCTKTATTAATATTGCTTACTTATCAGTTTATGTCTTAAGCTGTACTTTATTGAAATGTGTTTAGCATGTACTTGATGTATCACCTACAGATGTCTTTTCCTGTTTGTATTGAAAATGATATACAAGATATGAAAGGATTCAGAGGCGGCTTTTATTTACCATTAATTTTGGTATGTAACTATTTTATTTCTAACTAGAAATGCTTAAATATATTCTATACTTAATAAAGTAATAGCATTTATGACAATTTTGTGATGCATCAGATAAGAGTTTTATATAACCAGTAATCAACATCTGTCATTGGCACTGGAAAATTGTTTCAATATTTATTATTTTAGCCTCATTCTTTAAAAACATGGAATGATTTAAAAAGAATATTATTTTCATAAAAATACAAAATGCTTAAAAATTTAATAGTAGTTTATTTAGTATAGTAGTATGTCAGTATTCTACCAACAGTCAAACCTGATGTGTCTGTCATTGTATTGAACTTACTAAGGCTAATTTCTTAAATGAGATCATAAAACTGTGCCCTATTCCTGTCATAACGAATTGCCAGTAAGATTTATTTACAGAAATATACATACTTACATCAAATACTCACTTCTTCCTATTTTTAAATTGTAACTTGACTSTTTTCTAGTTATTTAGTTAATCAATAGCTTACAATCAGCCTTAACAGGAAAATATTTCTCCTGTAGCCTCCAATACAATCCCAGCCTACTGAAAAGCAGGAAGAAGGAGAAGATAATTTTCTTACAATTACAAGGGCGGCACAAAAAGACAGTGTGCCTGAGGAGGGTAAGTGTGAACTTTGTGGTGCGTAGTGACACACTCTTGTGCCCTGAGGCAATCTTATTCCTGGAAACATAGCTGCTTGGTGGTTGCTAAATGAGAGCAAAAAGGTCAGCCGTGAAGAGCAATGTATTATATTATATTTCACAGCACTTTGCCTCTGCTGAGTAATGATTTTCTTTTTCTCTATGCAGGAGGTTTAAAAAGTCATTGACCTAAAGAGAATAGATACAATTACATCCAAAAGGACTTAGACCTATTGCATTTGGTGGGATTCTTGCTGGAATGACTCATCTATGAGACCTGGAATTCAGGTGAAGGAGTTTCTTTTGGGGGGCAGAAGTGTGTTCTCTATTTCCAAACCTTAGCTTGTCTCCAAGAGATGCAATTCTAGCACTCAAGACAGAATTAGAGTTCTTAGGAAGAGCTTCTAAGAGAACACTTTATTACAACCAGGTGGGTAGCGCTGTTTGGGGTGTCTGTGTACTTGTGACTCTCCTAGTTGTGTATGAGGTGATGTGTGTCCTTAGTATTGATTGATCTGATTCTTTCAATGATTGGTTGTTTCATGCAAAAATATAACACTAATTTCCTTTATTCTACAAACTATCTAAAAAATATATAACCCTTCCAGGTATCTAATAAGTGGAAACCTGTCCAGCAAGTTAGCAGTATTTATTTATTTATGAAATAGACAACGTTTCTGGGGATTTCTGCCAAGTGTTGCATCCTTGAAAACAAAGAAAACCCTTGCCGTGGGATTCTCCTCATGCATCACATACAAAATCCATTACATAGAACTATATATAATGTATGTGAAGCTGTATTTAATGTATTCAACAGCTAATGCTAAGTGCAAATAAGCAGTTATGAAGTTTAGTAACATTCAGTTAAAGAGACTTTAAAATGGGGATATAAACAACTCACTGCATTTGAGAGGACCAGTATTAAAAACAAAGATGTACAATGTTAGTCTTGTCTACGTGAAGTCCTTATCTCACTGGATTACACAAATGGATCTCAGACAGTCAGCTTTCTGCTGTCTTTCATGGTTGAAAAATGATAGTGGAATCACCTCTTCTTGTGAAGGACAATTTTATGGGCTTATCTGCAGGTTGCATTTTCTTTGCCTCCTTTTTTCACACAAAAATTATGACTGTCCATCTATACGAAAGAACTTCTGAGTTGTTTTCTTACCTCCTTTTCTCCATTTCTGACAGTCGAGCAAACTACTACCCTTTTGAGACTCTTTTGGAGAGTTGCTGCGTTACCTGTTACGGTTCTTCAGAGATGATAAATAAAGACCAGACATAATGAATCTCATGTCTCTGGTTGTCAGTACACAGTCTCTGACTCCATTGCATGCCCAGGAGCCACATGTTATTTTATCAAGCTTGGCAGTCTTTTGCTGTTCAGAGTCTCTGGGGAAGAGAGAAGCCAATGGGTTTACAAAAGTAAAACACTACTGCAAATCGATTTCAAAAACATCAAGAACTCTCATGAAATCTCCTTTATCTCATAACCAGCATAATATGTATTTGTTTTAATTCTTTAAGTCTCTCGCTCTTCCTGAATATTGACTGAATTTTTTTTAAAAAGTGCGGATTTTTAAGATACTGTGGTCTAGATGATACTAGATGATAACCTACCATGTGAATGTTTAATTAGAAAGCAACTACACATTTAGCAACAGGATGATCACTTTTGCTGATAGTTTGTTTGAATTGTTGCTACCTTCAGCAGGAAAATACGGAGCAAGAAGGAAAGAGATGTGATTGGTAATGGTGCTGTTTCTGAAAGGCTTCTGCAATTAATTCCTTCCTTAAGGCGGCGAGTCTTTCTGCTTATTCTGTTCTGATAATATTCAATATTTATACTGCTTGAAGCTATATAGTATATATTGGTTCTTATTCTCTACACTCTTAGACCTCATGTGTGCCAGAGTCCAAAGTTAAGAGTCCAAGTTCCTTTGGGAATTTGTATGAAAAAAAATAATAATAAAAGATGACTGACTACAGTGGAGGGTGAACTGATCCCACCCTTCACACAGGTGTTATGGTAGACTAGAGCTGTATGTATACAGCTTCTGTATATATACAGCTGTATGTATGCATATAGCTGTATCTACACTGCCTTGACTTATAATTTTTAGAAACCAACTATTTTTCACTATGTAATGATGGGAAATATTCCTGTAATATGAATTATTTTATTGGRAGCTACTTCTAATGCCTGATAAACTTTGACTTTCTACATGCTGCCCAAGGGATTGCTTTTCTTTGATGTTATGCTCTGGATTTTTTTCAGTATTTTCTGAATTAAAAACAAAAAAAGTCATTAATAAGTTAACACAAATGTTAACTGCAAGATAAATTAYACTGAAAGAGAAATATGCCCTGACGTAGAGATAGTGATTATAAACAAAGCTGTCAACTCATCTCCTGTAGTGGTGTGCTTGAGAATGACTGAAAAGTAGTTGCTACAAATTCTTGAGTTCATTTGTGGGAAAGAGTAATGGAATCTGTAACCAAACAATGAGCTTCTCCAGTCTGGCGCGAGTGATGTTGTGTAGTATTCATCTAAACAGATATTATGTCCATGGATCACTGCTTAGTTTATAGAGTGTAACGTGAGCATGCATTGTGTTCCACAGAAATGAAATAAAATAAAAAAGCCGTTTTCAGTGACTCTCGTGCCCTGTTGAGTCTGTTCTTTGCGGCGGATGTGTTGAGGTTCGACTCTGTGTGGAGTTCTGGGCAGCCCCTCTCCTGTGCCTCGCGTCCGGGCGCGTTGTGGAAGGTATCCAACCTGTTTGGCTGTGTGGGATTTCTGTTTCTATCCACAGTACTCCCTTGTCATGGCTGCTGCTGCTACGCAGAAAAAGCAATGGCGAGACACAACAAACATACTAAAAATGAACCACCTGTTTTAAAAGTGTGCCTCACCTTTTTTCCCAATCTTGAGCATTGACTTGCCTAGCTTTAATGACAAAATAAGTTCACAAAATGTTTCACCTTTCCTCTTTCCTGAGAGTATTGTCATGACTGAACCGTTTGCCATGATTTTGAGCAGTCAGCTCTCACAGTGCAGAAATCAAGTGGCAGAAGTGGCTTCTTCGCAAAACAGCTCGTTTGCCCCTACGTTATTGCCTCTGCTGAGTTGTTGGTACAATTAATGATTACTTTATTCAAGAGATTCTTTATCTGCATACAAAAAATWATTTCTATTATTGTCCTATATGATGCCCAATATTCAAGCTTTTTAAGGATAAAGAGAAGATAGGCATCTCGCAGGCGAGCCTCCTGCAAAGCAGATCACACTCCAGCGGTTTAGCAGAGGTGTTCCTCCGCTTTACCCCGGTGCACCGCAGCTCGTGTGCCTGCCCTCTGCCTGCACCCCCTTCCTCTCGGACGGGGTCTCCGAGCTCTTCCTCCCTGCCCTGCCGGGCAGCAACACGCGCAAGGCTGGACGCGCCCGGCGCCCGCGGGCGCTGCGCCGGGGGAGGCTGGCGGGGGCTCCGGGCAGGGGAGGAAGCCCCGCAGCCCCGAGCGGAGGGTGAGTGAAGAGCAGAGCGCCGGGCGCAGGCAGGTGCCCGCGCCGTCCCTGCGCTGCGCAGCCCTGTCCCCCTCTAAGGGGCAGCGCCAGCAGGAGAGCGAAGGGGCTCCCACCTGCGGGAACGGGCGGGTTTCCGCCAGTGCTGCCCGCAGCTCGTGCACTGCGGGTACCCCCCGAGACCCGCCTGGAGCCGGGGGTGTCTCCGGCTCTCCCTGCAGCCTCTTTAATGGGCAGCACYGAGAGGGCGGTCCGGGAAAGCGCAGTTTCAGCACTGACTGTTTGCGTGTGTGTGGAAACTGGGGTGCCTAAGAGAAGGAAGCAGGAGTCTGCCCCGGGAGGGTCTGACTGAGCCCTTCCCAGCGACCGAGGGATTCAGGAATCTCTCTAGGCTTCAGAATCCCTTCAGATTTGTAACAAACTCAAGGGACATCAAGGGATTCAGTCATCCCTTTTGAGGATAATCCGTAAAAATTGCTTTAAGGTCATGGCACCCAGGTCCACCACATTGTATGTGATCGGATAATGTTCACTGTGGTTTTGTATAGAGACCTCATAATACTCGTAAACCATTTTAAAACTAAGCTCCCCGATAAATCTGCCATTAAGAAATTGGGGTGCGTAACTATCACACTTCATGAATGACAAGGAGAAATGTGAAGCAGCGGAAGGTGAAACTTTGCAACAATATTTACTCTCTTTCTTGTTTGAAGATGATAAAACTGAACACCTACAAACATCTCTGCTTTCCCTTGTAGAGCATCAAGCGGCTGGTTCGTATGTACTCAAGGAGATTTTTCTCACAGCCYGGTATTTGGATCTATTGACTTTTTAATCTGTGGAGAGACTCTTAATGAGCAGAAAAGACAAGAACCTCTGAGATAAACACGTGGAACAAGAGTGAGTCTTTAGAGCTTGTCAAGAAGAGAAAGCTCAAACACAAATATCTGATTTACAGAAGCAACACGACTTATTTTGACAGATTACATTGTTTCGGCTGCAAATTACTCTCGAGGAAGAAGAGGTTAAGAGGTCGTTAAAGAAATGTTTTTTTGGATTTTTTTCTTAAATTTCAAACCTGTATGTAATTAATTACTTGTAATGGRGCGTAAGTTCTACATTTCCTAGCAAACCAAGGTGTCGGTCTGGCGACATTCAGGGCTATTTTTCTTCCCTTTTTTTCTGTTAAATCTCCCTAAACAGGCAGCGCCAGGACCAACAAGCTCCGCGCCGAGTGAGCGGCTTTGCCGCGCGCTTCGTGCCAGGCACACRGGGACATCCGAAGCCTGGCTCGGCTTTCCCGCTTGGCGAGCCTTGGCTCCCGAGCGGAGAGCGCAGAAACGACGCGGACCCTCCACGGTCACGTCTGAGCTTCGTCATTTTGCCATCCCTTGGTGCAGTAAAATAGGAGTGACACTCAGTAGAAAAAAAATAGATGAGGAAATCGCAGGGGTCTTGGGTAGAATTTAACCTGTTGGGTCAATAAACAAGTAAATAGCATAGCATAGCATAGCATAGCATAGCATAGCATAGCATAGCATAGCATAGCATAGCATAGCATAGCATAGCATAGCATAGCACAGAACTAACATAACATTGGTGCTCGGCTTCGCGCTTGGATGTGGACGTCCCCCAGGGGAGCCGCGGCGGCTCCGCGCTCCCCCGGGCAGGCCCGATACCTCCCCGATGGGCGCGGCGCGGGGCCGCGGGCGCCCGGGGTGAGCGGTGCGAGGGGGCGGCACGTTGCGGCGTCGCAGCCGCCTCGTGTGGGGCGAGAAACGCCCGAGAGAAGCTCTTCGCTCGGCTTGAAAGAGCCGCGGAGCGCTCCTAGCACGTGCACTTGTTTTACTGCCTTTAATGTCCCCGCTTTTGCAACGCGCTCAATTCACCGGGAGCCAGGAACAAGAATAAATTACAAAACCACATTTAATGTTAGTGACTCTTTAAATGGAATTTTTCATTCAAACTTTGTCATTAAAATAGAAAGGCCTTTTGGTTGTGACCATACAAGCATAATAAATTGTATATGTTTGCGATACTGAATGAATCTTGCCCATATGCTGCACTGCAAGGCTACATGAATGAAGCATTTACCAAATCAGGCCCACCACATTAAACAGAAAAACAATCTTTATTCATGGTAACTGATCAGTTTCAATTAATCAACCTTAACAATGGAAATTCTGATGTGTTCAAGCAACTTGAAAGCAATAGGTCATCTCCAGGGCAGCCATGTTGTGTCTTTGTGCCCACGGCTTCAAACAAAGCAACATCTCCAATAAATGTACATCTCCGCATCCATCTGCGTGCCCGGCTGTGTACCAACATGCAGGCGCGCCGAGGGCTGCCGCATACGCGCCGCTCGCCGCAGAGCGCGGCTCACTTTTTGTCATACGAGAAGTAATTGTTTTCTAGTATTTTGGAGCTCTGCAAGTTTAAACAAAAGAGCAGAAATTTCCATTGGATGAGCATCCTTTCAGTTTCTCTGCTGCTATGTGAATAGCATTGTGCAAACCATTCCAATGGTATTGAAAAGGGGTAACCATTGGTTTGATTTGGTTACACGGTTTCGTAAAGCGCTCCCTCCCACTGCCTTAGGGTCTGTGAAAGGTCTGTGACCTGTTTAGAACTGCCAAGTGAAATGTCATGTCGCCCCTCCCAAATGGGAGTATCTGCATTCATTTGATCAGTATAAAAAATGATTGGGGATGGCGAGATCAGGGCTTTTGAATTGCAATTTATAGCAGTTTACAAAAATGCACATTGTTGGAAAAGAAAACATGGAAGTGTTTCTTTCTAAATTGCATTACCTGTGAAATGTCATTAGTCTTTTTAGGATATCGCGCCCTATCTTTTTATGATATCAGAGAGAGGCTTAAGGGAAGAAGTTCCCTGTTTGTTTGAGATACAAACACACACTGTGCTCCCGCTTGCTCTGGAGTTAGTTTGGTTATCAAGAGTTTGAGGAAAGTTCCCCGACTATTTTCCAGCTTCGGCTTCTTGTTATCGCTTCACGGTGCAGCGAGACCACGAAAGTTCCTGAAATCCCGGGGAAACGAGGCAGGGCTGCCGCTTTCCTGGAGCACAGCTCGTTCGTGGCCAGGACTCTGCTTCCTCCCACCTCCTGTTGGGAGCTCTGACCGCTGCCCTCCTGYCCGGAGACGGATCCACTTGAGCACTTAATTTGCTCCCGTGCGCCCTGTCCCGGCCGCCGCCCCCGGAGGAGCGGGCCGGCAGGACACGCTCAGCCTCGGGTGCTCGATCCCCGCCGCTGCACTTGTGCATCTGCTCCGGGTGTTCACACGGGCCCCGCCGCCGGGGCAGCCGTCGGAGGCGCCGCTTTGCGCGGGGCTGCGCGGGGCTGCGCGGGGCTGCGCGGAGCGGGGCGGGGCGGGCGGCGGGGCTGGCGCGTGGCGGGCAGGCTCGGGACAGGGACCCGCCGCGGCCCGGGCCGGTGCTGCAGAACCGGGTCGGAACGCGCCGGGCTCCGACCGCCGCCCGGGCTGCAGAGGGACCCGGGCCCGGGGACGAAACGCGAGCAGGGCCGGAGGGGAAGCAAGAGGGCAGACAGGGAGCCCCGGCCGGGGGTTGGAGTTCAGGTGCTCCGGGGCCGTGGCGGCCGGGCCGGGGGCAGCCGACGGTCCGAGCCGCCAGCAATGAAGGTGCCTGGAAGGCTCCCCCAGGATGGGGACAGAGCCCGGGAGACGAGCGCGAGGTCTGAGGACCCTCGCCCTGAACACCCGCCCCGAGGCCGCTCTTGTGCGGGGTCACGGGCCCGGGGCCGGCACGGGCAGGGCGGCCGGCACCCGCTATAGCGGCCGCTCGGCAGCCTCCCCGTTGGGCTCCGGGTTCCCAAAGGGAACCGCGGACCCCTTCCCCGTCTCCTGCTCTGCCTCGCGGCGACAATGACCGCGCCGGGGGCCGCGATCCGCCGGGGACCGCGGGACCGTCCCCTCCCGACCTCGCCGCGCGGCCTGGACGGCGCTTTCGGGAGCAAAACCCGCCCTCGAACACGGATGCGGCCGAGGGGGTCGAGGCGCCTTCGCGGGGGGCCGCAGGGCTCGGCCGCTCCCGCCACGGCCGCGCGCGCGGGGTCCGCCCGGGACGCGCTTCGTAGCTGCCACCCAAGGCCGAGACGTTTACACGGGCCGGATAAATTATTAGAGGAGTAAAAGACTTGAAGGGCTTAATTGGGAGAGGCAGCCCTGGTTGCAACCACCGCCCGTACAATTGCACACTGCGGTCCACCATTATTCGAGCTTCATCTACTATGCACTATGTACCACCGCCTCCAAAGGATTGTTGCCCTAGAAACTTGTTTTAAATCTCCAGCTATATATCAACACCTTGTTTTAGCAGTCCTTGGCTGAATTACAGTTACACAGTTTGGCGCTTCTTTCAAATTTCCTCCCATCAGTTTGGCCAAAGAAAGGAATTTTTCTCCTTTAGAAATGAATTGGCTTAATTAGTAAGTAGATTAATGGCAATTGCTGGTGAGTTGGTTTCCAGCAGAGTTTCACCAGAGAGGGTTAATCGGAGTCAGGTCTGGAATCTTTCCCAGAACTGGCTGCCAGCCATTTCCGTCAACCAATCAAGCCCACAAACAAACGCGCCGTCCAGTGGAGCGGCGTTCGCACCCGCGCTGCCATCGCGGCCGCGGCGCTCCCCGAGCGTCCTCCGCGGCGCTCCCCAACGTCGAGCTGTTCCCCGCTCCGAGACCCCCCGTCACAAATAAAACAAAACAAAATAAAAATAAAATAAAACGTTTCCAAACGGGACAAGATTTCCCCGGACACATCGGTATCCCGTAAAAACGTAACGTGGTTTCACAGCCGAGATTTTCCCTTGCAAATACCTGATAATTTGAGGTTGAAACAACCAACAAAACAAGGCGACCCCATACACTTTTCCAAAGCCTCTGCCCCAAGCAGGGAGCAGGCAGGAAAAAAACATCAAGAAAAGGCTTTGACATTTTTTCAGCCTTTCCGCTTATTTTTTTTCTATACTGATAAAATGCATTCATACTTGGACTTGCAGCTGCATTAGTCTTGCAAAAAAAAAAAAATCCCTGCTGAGAAATGCATATAATAGGAAAAACAGATCGGCTGGACAGCAGTGTAATTAATGCCAGAAAGGGCTGAGGCCGGTTTCATAGTTTGTCTTTTGAGGATATCAAGACGAGACCTGGTGAAAAATGACGCATGCTTTAGCATTGCCGAAAGCTGGCAACTAGCAGCGCTCCCCCCTTCGCCCCCTCCCCTCTTTTTTTAACTTTATGCCGCCGAACAAAGGGGTCGACAGAACTAGCTAGGTTGTAATGAGTTCTGTGTCCCTAGCACATTAAGTGCATCATGGAAACATATTGTATCGAAATAGTTTGGAGGAGAATACTGGGGATGAAAGAGAAAGGGTGCTTTGATCAGCTCCCTGGGGTCCTGAGTGCGCGCAGACCGACTTGCAAGGACTTATTCAGCTCCAGCGAGACACACTTACAACGCCATTCAAAGAAATTTGCATATCTGTAATTTATCACATTTGTCCCGAACATTTTTGCAAGGTAAATAAAAGTTGGCTGAATAAAAAATATCAATCATCGCAGGGAGCGAGCGAGGGAGGGAGGGAGCGAGCGGAGGGCGCGGCGCCCGGCCGGGCCGGCCCCGCTCGGCGGCGTGTGCAGCGCGCGGAGGGGCGCGCAGCGCGCCGCGCTCCGCACCGGTTTGCAGAGCGGGTCCCGCGCACGGGGCTCCGCGCAGCGCCCGTCCCGCCGCACCGGCCGCGGCCTCCGCTCCTTGCCAAGCCCCTCGCTGGAAACTCCGGCAAAATAGAATAAAAAAAAAAAAAGAAACGTGCRTGGGGCGGGAGGCAGAGGGACAAATACACGAGTGGGAGTGGCGGGGGGCCCCTGCCCGCCAGGCGCCGCTCCGCGTCCCCAGCCGCGCTGGTTACCGCGGCATCTTCGCCTTGACCTTGGAGAGGGCCCCGTGCCCCGCACGGGCTCCCACCCGAGCCGGGTGACAGTGACGCATTCGGCCGCGCCGTCGGGTCCGGGAACGGGGACACCCATCGGGGCCGGGCGGGCGSGGCCGGGCGCGTGGAGCCCTCGCGGCGCTGAGCGCGGGGTCCTCGGGCCGCCGGGGACAGAAGCCGCGGCGAGGCGTCTTTGTGGCTAATGCGGTGGCAGCGGGTCCCGCCACCCCGCGGAGAGGTCAGTGCCGGGGGGTCTGCGCTGCCGGGGGGCTCCGCGCGGCCCCCGGAGGCAGCTGGTCCCGCCGCACACGCGCTCCGCGCCCGCCCGCCCCGTCCCGCCTGCGGGCTCCGTGTGTTCCCCTCCCGTCCCACTCCCGACCTTGCTGTCCCCGCCGCCGCCGCGGGCCGCCTGGCGTGGGGAAGATCCCCGGCCCGGCCAGGCGGGCACAGGAGCCGTCGGGGGGACCCGGTCCCACCCCAGGGGCGTCCCCGCAGCTCCTGCGCGGCGGCGCCCTGGGCTGCGCTGCGGCTCCCGCTTCGGCGAGCGCGTTCGCTGCGGCACAAGAGCGGGGGCTGCGGCGGCAGCGGAGCCGCCACCGGCGCGGACTGCCCGGGGAACGGGGCGGCGCAGAGCGGCCCGCGCACGGGGCGGCCCTCGGGGCGAGGGGCGGCAAAAGCTGGGGCCGCCGGGGGCACCTTCCGACCCGCCCGGGGAGACGCGAGGTCGGAGCGGGTCCCGTACCCCCGGGACTATCGGGGCCGGCCGGGCCGGGCTGGGCCGGGTCCGAGCAGCCGTAGTCTCCCGGGCCCGCGGGAGCGCCGAGCTGGGCGCCCGCAGCCCGCCCGGCGCGACGGAGCCGGCGCCGCCGCTGCCCTCTCCGCGCGTAACCGGCTGCCGGCAGCAGGTGCCCGGGCAGAGCC
>PTEX01000135.1:1104406-1168206 GCA_003342815.1 Eudromia elegans
CCCCGGCCGCGGAGCGTCCGCGTCTCCCCGCGCTCCGCGGGGTTTCCCGGGCGCAGGGAGCGGCGCGCCTCGCTGCCCGGGCCCCGGTGCCTCGAGCAGCCCCGCGACTCAGCGGCCGGGCCGGACTTCCAGCGGCATCAGAAGTCAAGACAACCCGTATCCCCAAATCCACACAAATCACAGCAGCTCCTCGAGTCCCGGTGCGTATCGATTTTGGGCATATCGGATTGTACTGCGGTTTTTCTTTTCCCACTCCGATTACCCTCTCAGAATGAGCTCGTTTGGCTGAAGCTCTGTTAATAATTCCCTAACCGACTCTCACTGATTAAAGCGTTAAAAATTCTCACTGGGGTGAAATGGATTACCCATCAGATTAGGGAAGGATTATCTCTCTCATTAGCGCTGCAACATTTTGTCCGGTAAAGTCTGTGGAGGTTTATCGAAAGTGACTTTCCAATGCGCCGCCAGCATAGACGGAGATCAACCCCCAAATGGAAACGTACCCCACTCTATCAGCAGAGTAAGACAGGGCCAGCTCCACAAAAGTAATAAATGACTCGACTTCAAAGCGGCTCACAGCGTCGTGATAACGCCAGAGAAACGGGTGAGTCACAGGAGGGAACAAAGAGCTTTGCAAGAGCGATTTCTTGGAAAGTCCTGCCTTTAGAAGGATCACGCTGAAAATAAATAAAAAATACAACAAAATGTAAAAAGTCAAAGGAAAATTAAAAAAAGAGGGTCGCAGAGCTGTCGCGAGGGCAGGACGCGCCTTCACATGTGGAGGAAGTGGGGACTGGGAACCAGCGGCCGCTTTGCAGCCGAGGCGCGAAGCGGCAGCCGGGGGGATGCCCGATCCGCGCCCTCCCGGCCGCCGCATTTCGGGGGGAGCCGCGGCCGCCCCGCGGAGGCGCCGCCCGTGCCGGGTGCCCGCGGGCGCGCGCAGCCCGCGGAGCGAGTCCCGCGTCACCCGCGAACCCCTGGTCCCGCTCCGCGCCCTGACCCCGGCGGGAGCCCGCGCGGGGCCGTCAAGTCCCGCCCGCCGCTCGCTGCAGGGTCAGCCACGCGGGCGCTCAGTTTTGCGCGGGGCTTTGCAACGGGCTCCGTGCAGCCTCTGCCGGGCGTGACTGTCCCCACGGTGAGGATGGTTTCCTTTACACCCACTCTGAGCATCCCTTGTCTCTTACGTTGGGAAAGGTCCCGTCTGAAAGTCCCGTCTGAACTTTTCGTTCCAGTTCATGCCCGTTCTCCTTCAACCTCCAACCGCGCACTGCTGCCAAGTGCCCGGCTGCTTGGTGGCTCTGGACGGGCGTTAGGTGCCCTCACACTGCCTGGTCTCCAGGCTGAACAAACCGCTGTCCTCAACCTCTCCTCACAGGACGGAGACTCTGGCCATTGACTGAACCCACCAATTCCCGCCCCGACAAGCTGGGCTCCTCATCTCACTCCAGTCCCAAGCTGGGCTCCCCTGTCTCACTCCAGCTCCAGTGTCCCCTAAACCCTCCAGCCAGGTCCAAAACAACGTACGGGAGCATCGGCGTGGGACAGGGAGTCGCCGTGCCCGGCCAGGGCGCTGCCGTCGGGGCCGGGCAGGCTCCGTCGCTCCGGCTCAGGGCTGGGGGAGCGTGGGGGGTCCTGGAGGCAGAGCTTGCTGCGCTGCCCCGCCGTCCGCCCCAGCGGGGGGCATCACCCGCGGCTGAACGAACCGCGCCGCGGTCGCCCCACGCGGACACGTGCGAGGGCCGACGCCGCTTCGTGTCGCTCGGCGGGGACGTCCCTGCGCACCTCCCGTGTGCCCCGGGTCGGGCTGACCACGATCGCGGTGGGAGCAGCTCCCCGGAACMGGCTCCTTCCCTCGAAAGCCCCGACCCTTCCCCCAGCCGCGCTCCCTAGGACGGGTCTGTCCCCGACGTGGCGGGTGCCGCTCTCCCGACGGACACGTCGAAGGGTTTAGGAAGCGGCTGGAAAAGCCAAGCAGGATCTGAGTTGTTGCCCTAGAGGCTGTTCGTGCGGAGAGAGGCCAGCGGAGCCCAGCGCACTTATCGCCCTCGCAGCAATGCCCGCGTCCCGCGCGACCCCCGTGGGACCCCGCGACCTGGATCTTACACGTGTGTAGGAAAAACGAGGCAGGGGTCTGAGATCCTTGCGGTCTTCCTTGGGGTCCTTGGGAACCAGCTGCCAGCTGCACCTTAGTCAGGAACTAAGGTCATTTTGTGCTGCCGATTTTGGGCTGTCAGAAAAGTTAAGACAGAAAAAGATTTCTGAGGATTAACTGCTATTATTGGACACGGGAAAGTTGGTGGGGGCTCAAAGAAATCGTTTGGATACAAAATATCTTAGAAAGTATYGTAGCCATTTCCACGCGGGATGCGTGACACTGTTCAGTGGGCGTGCTTCTCCCCCTCGTCACGGCGAGGCTGTGCTCCTGGTAGGCAATGGAGGGCTATGAAGCATTCGGTCCCACGATCACAGAATCACGTCGGGGCTCTTGTTGGAACCAACCTCTGGGGAGCATCTACCCAGCCCCATGTTTGATCAAGCAGTGTCACCTAGACAGGGAAGATTCGTGGCACTTAGGACCAAGCATGATGTTAAGGGACACTAGTGTCCTATCTAGTGCTCTGTGTTGTGCTCAGCCCTTGCCCTTGAGGAAATCAGAAGCAGCTCTATAACGATGTCCTAAAGACAAAGGACTCCACTTCTGAACATGTGCCTTTGAGAAATTAGAAGACATTATCGTTTAAGGAGCAGCCTGACTCACGGGGAAACCTCATCTCAGTTTGCCAGGACTTTATGAAAGGAACTTGCGAAAACCAGGAGACGGTGACACCGCAGCCCTACCTGCAAAGGCACCCGGGCAAGCACCGCGAGTGTCGCAACCCTCACAACCTCCCGTTTCAGTGTTTGCACTGCCCAGACGACGCGTTTTGTCCTTACACCCGCTGCCGGTCCCGCCGGGAGGGCTGGCGTGGCGCTAACGGGAATGAGCCCTTCCAGGGCTGCGCTCCAGCAAAGAAAATATTTATCCAGTGTTTGACACCTCATCACTTCAGTTCCTTGAGCTCAGGAGTGAAGGCACTCAAGGATTCACTTCCTTCCTCCCCCGGCCAGTGCTCACAGGTCAAGTCTCCTCGGCAGCTCCCTGGCTGCCAGGTGTCCCCAGCGCCCGCTGAAGGGCTGGAGATGGGGCGCGATGCTGGCAGGGGGATGGAGGGCAGTGCACGGCGCGAGGCCTGCCCCCAGGTGCCCCCCAGCCTCCGTGGTCCCCTGCAACGTCCCCCGAGGGCAGGCGGGAAGACCCTCCTCCCCCGCAGGGCAGGAGCAGGGTGAGCAGCGGCCGGGGCGCCGCAGAGCGCGCAGCAGCGCGAGGCACCCGCCCAGGGAAACGGGCCCGAGGGCTCCGCGCCGCCGCGTGGACAGCGCCCGGGGCGCCGGGCCCTGCCCCGCGGCCTCTCCAGGGGTCCGGCCTTGCGCTGAACTCCGCAYGTCCCCGCCCGTGTGTCCGTCCTTAGCGCGGTCCCTCCGCCGCCCCGGCGGCTCCCCCAGCTCGCGGCCGGGAATCACCCGTGCCGGGAAGGGCAGCCGCCGCAGCGCGGCTTTTCCCGCTGCCTCCGCGGGAAGAGCCTCCCCCGCCGCGAGCGCGACCCCGACCCCGGGTTTGCCGGGCGCGGGGCGCTCCCCAGGCGCTCGGCCCAGCGCGCCCGTCTGCTCTGCGTTGCTCCTGCTCGGAACAGCCAGTGCGGCTCCCAAATGCACGTGCTATCCCGAGCTGACAGGCTGACGTCAGGTAAAATCACAGGTACACTAAGGGATTTCTGTGCCCAGGCCGGAAACCTAGTTCTCACACCTGCATTACCTGCAGGCTTGGGAAGGACATGAACCTGCAAGAAGGAAGAGTTCCCCCTGCCAGCATGGAGACAACACCTGATTTTCTTTAGCAAGTCTTCATCTTCATCTTCATCTTCATCCCACCAGTGATTGTGTCTGCATAAACTAGAGGTCTATGGGGTAAATTCAGAATATGACCTTTCCACAGGACCACAAAACCCATTGGCTCCTGTGGGGAATCCCAGGTGGACTGGGCTCTTCCAGGGATGCAATTTTTGATGGAGGAGCGAAGAAGTCTTCTAAAAGACGGTCCCAAGTTGGCCCAAAACGCATGCAACAGAGATTTTAGCTGAAAGGGGTAAAACAATATCCCACTGCAATTACCATTTCACATACTATTGTAAGCAATAGAAAAATCTAGCATTTTCTCAGCTCATTACAAACAACAATTTAAAAGTTGTCCATTGTACAAGGTTGGGGAYTGCTTGTCTCCTGCAAACACAATTTACACTCCTGTGTGAGGGCAAGGAGAGGCCTGTGTGGGCAGCCGCAGGCCCTGGGCAGGCCTGCAAGCTGCAGGACCCTGCCGCAACCATGGCGAGTTCTTCTCGGAGAAGCCCGGAGCAGCCACAGGCCCCTGGCGAGCAGTGCAGCTGTGGGTGCCATGCCCAGCCCTGTGGGGATAAGTAACACTGGGTTTTGCCCCCCSAGGGCACAAGAACTGTCACTGAGGAAGGACAGGGCTGAGGTCCTCATGGCCTCTGTGTCCCTAAGCACAGGAAAGCCCCATCAGGCTTCCCACACCATTGCCGCCTCCTGTGGTGTGTCCCCACTGCCAGGGGATGTCAACTGCTGGGGGTCAACCCCTGCAAGGTGCTGGCTGCTCGGACGAGCAACTGTCCTGCTTGATCCTCTCGTCCCAACCACTGTAGGGCCTGGCTGCTGCAGGATACCAACTGGCCCAGGTCTGACCATAATGAGCCCATTGAGCCCATGGCGGCTCCGTCAGTGCAGGGATCCAACCGCTGTGGGGCACCAAGGGCTGTGGGGATCTGAGTGACACCGCAGGGTCTCCCACTGCTGTGGGGCACCAAGGGGTGGGGGCTCTAACCAGTGCAGGGGCCGCACGCGGCTGGGCTCAAGTGCTGCTAACGGGGCGGTCGGGGTGGGGGTGCCATAAGCAAGGCCAGCAGCCCCCGCTCCGCTTATGGGGCGGTCGCGGTGCCGCGGCGGGGGGCGGCCCCGCGGAGGCGGTGCCCGGGAAGCACCTGCAGCCCCGCTCGGCCGCGCTCCGCTCCGGGCCGGTACCTGGGCGCGCGGCTCCCACCGCGCCGTGACGGGCGCCCYGGCGGAGGTCACGGAGCGCGCAGCCCGCGCGGCAAGCTGGAGAGCAGCGCAGCCCATGGGAATCCCAACACTTGTGCGGCGCGGGCGGCGGGCGGAGGCAGCGCTCCCCCCGGGCCGCCTTTCTCCGCCGCCCGAGGAGCCGCCGAGTGTAACAAATGAGCCGCCATCGATCTGCGGGCACGGGGGAAAATCAAATTATATGGTGCGGCCCGCAAGGTGCGGGCGGGCGGGCGCAGCTGGGCCGGGGCCGTGCCCGAGCCGAGGGGGGAGCCCCCTGCCCGGCTCCCGCTCCCCGCTGCCCCGGCGAGGCAACAGGTCGAGAGCGGCCCCCGCTTCCCGGGGAAGCTTCCCGAGGAAGCGGGCCCGGGGCAGCACCTGCGGCGGCGGGAAGCGGCGCGGCGAGCAGCGCGGAGCCCGGCGCTGGGAAGGCCGCGGCGGAGCCGCCGTCCATGGGAATCTGGCCACTTGTGCCGCGCGCAGCCGGGAGGGGGCTGCGCTCCCTTTACAAAAAGAGACACAATTAGGCAAAATGCTCAATGAACATTATAAATGATGTGCAATCGCCTCGCAGATTGCCTAGCAAATCAGATTATATGGTTGCTCGCGGATGATTTCCATGCGCTTTACAACGCAAACAGGTACTTTCTGAATTTGTTTTTGTTGTTCTTTTTTTTTTAACAAAAAAAGAAAAAGAAAGTGCTTTAAACGTTGCGGAGCAATGCCACACGCTGAAAGGCGCCTGTGTGAATATTCACGTTCCCCTTTGTTCGCTCCTGAATTTCACAATAGCCTGGGGAGGGCACGTCCGCTGCACTCTTGTAAATTTACCAATCCTTGACTAAAACCGCCAGGCACCTGCTTGGCAGAGCACAAAGCTGCCTACGTTTCCACCAACAATTTACTGTTTCATCAGCTTCTAAATTGGCCTGACAACGGAAGGGTTCAAAGCTAATATCATTTAAATCAAGAGGGAGAGCCGAGTTCAAGGATCACGGGCGACCGTGCAGGCTGTGCAGCCCCGTGGCCGCGGGCTGGTCTCTTTGTCGGGGCTCTCAGGTGTGAGTGGCACTGGCTGTGGGGAGCGGTGGCCCTGGGGCTGGATGCCCAGCAGTGTGGCTTGGCCACAGCGTGGGCAGAGTAGGTAGCACGGGCAAGGTGAGCAGCATGCACAGCATAGTCAGGGTGGAAAGCATGGGCAGCGTGGGCAGGCTCCAGCATGGGAAGTGCCTYCTGCCAGCGGGCCATGCTGACGAGGAGGCAGCGGCTGCCCCACACCCAGTGTGTGGGTGCAGCAGGGGCCACACAAGCCCAGTCCCCACGTGGGCTCCTGGGTGGGCTGCAGTGGGGCAGGACCGGCCTGCGATGCTGGGGCAGCTGGGTCACAAACCCCACTCGGCCTCAGCCATGGGGGCCGGATCCCCAGGAGACTCCCTGGGGCTGCGCAGGACAAGGAGCCTTGCGAACTGCTCAGCACTGCCCATCCTTCCCTGATCCCCAAAGCTGGACATGTCTTCCCACTCCTATGCTGAGGATTTGTAAATCACAAATTTAAAAATATGTTTTGAGGAGAATTCTCTCTTTTTTTTTTTCCTTCGAATTTGCAAAGCCACTACTGAGGAGAGTGAATGATTCCCTTCTAGCAGATCCTCATAACTCTACTCTATCCCGGAGGATCACTCACAACTGTAAACTATCAAAGACTGGCATCATGACTGAGGAGGGCTTTGTAGACAACAAATCAGGAGGCAAATGATAAGAAACATTAAATAACATTAAAAAAATATAACAAGCCTCCCTAGCATCAGCTGTAAGGAGGCTCTTCAACTTTTGGTTCACRACAATCTCTCATGGCTAAGCGCCTTATCCCACTGGGATAATAGGACATTTTTCCAGTCTTGTAGTCAACTATGTTACTCTGCCCCTTCCATAAATAGATCAAGCCTTAAATTATTTGGAAATAAGAGGGTTTTCTTCCCATCGCTTCTCTTCATGGAGTGGASACTCCTCCTGTTTTCCTTTTTCCTCTATTTTTTCCTTCTCATTTGCTATTGTGCAAATGTTGTCACAATAAAGATCTCTACTTCCATGGGATTTTCCCTTTGGCTTAAATACAGTAGCCATGCTCCTTCTCTGCTCTCATTTTGCTAGGCTAAGAGAAGTAAGCTCAGTACTAGATACCTTGCTTCTTTATTCCCCAACCAACTTTCCTTGGCTTTTCCTAGCACATGTTAATCTCGTGGGAGAGCCTGAGTTATAATTGCACGTAGGAAAGCACTTGCAGCTATCAGCACCCGCCTGTGTGCCAAAATCCTTCTCTTGGTACAGCCAAGGTTCTATTTACCCTCTCCATGGCCATGCTCCTTCAGTGGCTCATAGCCACTTTGTCCTTAACTAGTGCTCTACGTGTTTTTCCTCCTCTGACCGGCAAGGACTACTGATACCACAGTCACAGTACACAGTTGTACACTACGTCMCAAATGCCTGAGTTTTTCTTATTACCCTTCACCCCTTCTCTGTCACGCTGGTATTCAGATTCCCTGAGTYGCCTTTGATGAGTTTTCAGGCTTCATCAGTGCCAGGAGGGCTTTCTTTTTGTGTGATGTTGTTAGATGTCAGTAACAGATTTCCTCTTTATTTCTGAAATTGTTCATGAAATGTTCCCATCAAAATCCAAGAACAAGGAGATGGCTGTATTAGGTTCATGTGTTTGAAGGATGACCCAGGTCCAGCTAATTCCCTCTCCTGCTTGTGGCCAGGGACAAGGGCTCAGAGACTTCTTCTGCAGGCTCTTTCTGTACATCTAATAGCTCCTGACAGATTCCTTTTCACTAGTTAGATTTTTTATAATGGCTTTTTAGAAATCAAACAGCAAGTTACTTTATTTAAATTAATAAGTACTATTTGGTAAGACTCAAGTGTTAAGTGAAAGACATCCTACACAGTCCACAATTTGCTGAACAGTCTTGGCTATAAATAAGCTGAGAAAAGGACCCTGATGACTTTTAGCAAAGGAGGGCTTGCCGTGGGTGTCCAGTTCCAGGAAAGGATCTCCAGTGAGGATCCTCAGACGTCTGCTTCTGGGTACAGTCAGGTTTTCCTCCAGCCCAGAGCCAGATGTCTTTCTGCATCCGTGGGCTCCTTGCTACACTGTTTGCCAATCATCTGCCTCTCACCATACCATGAGCCTTGGGGTTGGTGCCCAGTGCCTACAATTTAGCCATTGCAAAACCACATCTCTGCATCCATTTAGCCCTGAGCCTTTTATCTTTGTGGCTAATTATTAACCAAGTCAGGGACATGAAAAACATCTACATAAGGAGATGCTGCAGTTTCTCTGGAACTTGTCCACACATGAATTGTAGTGTTTTACCTGTCCTGATACCTCCACTCCAGGGCTCACCTCCCTAGTAGTAGGCATGGGAGAATAGTGTTCGTTCTCCTCCAAAAGGACAACCTTGCTATACTGAAGTTTGCTATCATATCTCCTCTCAATGATCTCTTTTTGAGGCAAAACAAATCTATTCCCCTTTTAAAAAATCTCTTTTGTTATTCTCTACTAATCTCGCCCAGAGTTTCTCTATTTGTCTTCAAATGTGGTGTCCAGAACTCGACACTGTACTTGTGCTAAGTACTTCACCAGTGATAAGTAGAGCAGAATAATTATCATAGTAATTTACCCGAAACATTGCTGACAATACATCCTCAAAAAATATTTGTTTTTCTGCATAGGCTTGATCCATTTTATCTAATATGTGGTTCACAATACCCAGACAATCTATTCCTGCTGTATTGCTACCTTATCAGTTATCTCCCACTTTACAAACGTGCATTTGATTTTTCTTTTGTCCTAAGACTGTGTTTTACACTTGTCTTTGCTACAGTACAGCTTATTGATTTCAGATAAACTCTTCAATCTGTGAAGCACAATTTGAGTTCTGATTCTTTTTCTCCAATGCAGCCTCTCCTGGCCAGTGCTATCAGGAGTTTTATTAACTACTCCACTTTCCAGTAACCAATTTATTGTGGAGAAGATTGAGATAAACTGGGGCCATGAGAGATGCCTGCAGGACCCCACTAGCAATGCCCAACTTTGACAGGGAACTGCTGCTAAGTGTAGCTTCAGTGTGGTTTCAGTCATCATGCACTCATACCAATGCTGGTTTCATTTAGACCTCATTACCCAGTTTTGTTTGTAAGAAAAATAAGGCTTTTGACACTAACAAAGCTAACATGTATATCATGTCTTTATCCCTTGGCTAGTTAGACCTTGAAATAAGGACGCTGAATAATTTGAAGTGATATATTCTCAATTAATCCATATTGATATGTTCTATTGCCTTATCACTTGTATGCTTACAGATTGATTAATTATTTGCTCTCATTATTGTGGTTACACTGCTGGATTTGATTCCAAGATTTTTTTTTCTCTTTTCTTTTGAGCTTGTAAACACATGCTTTTAGCATGGATACCCTGTGTGACCTCGAGTAAATCACTTAGGTTGGGAGTCACTGCCTCTAACATCAGTCAATTGAAAACTAGACATTAATTAGGAAGGGAATTCAGTTCCTGGCACAGAGGTGTCTAGGTAGTATACAGTAGCCAAATCATCCTCAGGAAAAATGTGTCTTAAGATGGAGTCAGTTGGCCTTTGGAGATATCAGTAACTTTCCACTGAAAATAAGCAATAGAAGGATTCCTCCCTAAAAGCAACTTCAATTTATAGGCCTAATATTTGGGCAGCTATATGTTTTTTCAAGGCATTCTAATATCTAAAGGTCTGGATACCTAAGGAGAGTTTTTGAAGTACCAAGGAGACACAGACTGGCCCAGTCTCATTTTGTTACCTGACTTTTGATACCACCTGAGGTGCCCAAGGCAGGAAACTAATTACTTCAAAGTCTCCCAAAATCTGGAGTACTCTTAGGCACTTACAGCTTTTCTGTTGCCAAGAGAATCTGCTCTCTTTAGACCTTGAGAGCTTCTGTTCAGTGGGAAGAATCTAAGTTTTCACAGATCAGCCCTATCTACTAAATGCAGACAACAACCTTTCACTGGTTCAAATCAGCTCTGAGGATAACCATAGGGAAGCTTGTGGGGGACGCTCATCYCTGGTTTGCGAGACAGAAGTTGTGATGCACTCACCACTCAGTGCATAATACAACCCTGGAAGCTTACCTGGGCTTCCCCCATCCTGAGCTGTGTCACATCCTTCCCCCAGATCAACAGACAAGGAAGCGATGGTAGGACACATCTACTGCAAAAAACACAGATATAGTAATGTATGAAAACATCAAAGATCATTACATGACAGTTACTTCCTTTTGGGTTATTGAAAAGCTCAAGATCTTCACCAAACATATGAAGTCCTAAAGGCATGCTAGTGCTGTAAATCCAAGGGTTTGAGCTGCATGCACATCCAGGCATAAGGTTGCAAGATCTTTCTGATCAATTATAGCAAAACAAGTGAATGACAAAGAGACAGGATTGGCAAGGAAGGGGTAGCTGGGGAAAGTAACATCTCCCTAGTATGTACTTTCGTCTGCAAGCTGTCAGAAATTCACAGGAATAATTCCATTACCGGTAACACACAGACTCGTTGATTTAATCTGTATCCCCACCAGCTTTCACAGAGATACAGCCTGCACGCAGTTATCCCATAACACATAAATGTGGATCCTGGTGAGCTGCTGCAGTTTCCCAGCCTAGCGTGAGGACTGCAGGCGAATTACCCCGGGCCACCTGGCCCAGCTCACCACTGCAACGTGCAGTGCAGGGATTTAGGCCTATTTGCTCTGCTGTCTGCCAGCCTTGTTGTTTGGGTGGGGTGGCACCTGTTCCCGGGCAGTGGGAATCCCTTAATTAACGCTGCCGAGCCGGGCAGCGAGAGCCGGCCCCGCGCGGGCGCAGCAGGCCCGAGGGGAGCGCGTGTGAATCCGGTGCCCTCCTTATGCCATGCCACCACCCGTGGCAAATCCCCCGCACGACCTTACGGTGCGGCTCCCGCATTCCCAGGGCTTCCGCCGGTCATTCCCACCCTGGATTTTCCTCTCTTCGGAGGGCAGAGATGTTGCCTGATCGTATCTCAGATTCTGGGGTCTGCAGTTGTGGGAACAGCCGCCGAGGGACGGATTTCAAGGTGTGTATCTGGTTATGGCATTGCTAGTGCTTTCCTTCTATCAAATGCAATCTGAGTTTAATCGGGGAACATATTCCCGTGCWTTCCAGTATAATACTAGCAAAAGTAGCCTGAGATATAAAATTAGATCCAAATTATCTGTTTTTGAAGGCTCAGAGAGGTTGAATCTCCTCACGAATCCCTCCCACTCACCTGCTAACCCCTTATCCACGTCACCTCGCCCCAGATGGCTCCTCACTCCCCCCCTTGCCTCACACCCCTCCCTGCCCTTGACTCCAGTGCTCCTGGGGCCACCTCCCTCCACCGGCCGCCTCGCTCCCCCTCTCCATCCCCGCTCCAGGGCGGCCTGTCTGCGTTCCTRGCCAAACGCTCCCGTCCTCCAGCCCAACGCCAGCAGACAGAGTGCAGACAGCACGGCAGGGCTCTGCCTCTACCCCCAAAGGGCAGTGCCCATCTGAAGACGGCAATACTAACTGCGAACAAACCTGCACTTCTGGGCTGGAGCACGTTGTGCTCAAGGCAGAGGCTCTGGAAGACCAGGCTGCCCAACACCAGCATGCTTACGGTGGGTTCATATGAACTTTACTCCTTTCCCGGACAGCTCCCCTCCTGCCGTTTTCAGGGACATCTCATGTTGCTTTGAAGGTGCCTGCTTTACTGGTCACCTTTCGGAATCGTGGCGTTTCTGATGGGTGGTGTGGTCACTCTGCAAGCGTCACCTTCCCAAGCGGCGTGAGGCAGCCAGCAAAAGCAGCCCCCCTCGAGGGACTCCCTGGCGAGGGGCAGAGGAAAGCGGTGCGCGTTTGGGGCAGAACCCCCTTTTGGCCGCTGAGCCTACGAGAGCGCCGAGCCTCCCGGACGCCGCTCGCCTCCTTAGCGCGGGAGCGGCCGCGGCCGCGCCACACACCGGGTCTCTGCCGCCATCTTGTGGCGCGGCGCGRCGGCGGCCGCTCA
The DNA here is from genome assembly GCA_003342815.1 of Eudromia elegans. NCBI lineage: Eukaryota > Metazoa > Chordata > Aves > Tinamiformes > Tinamidae > Eudromia > Eudromia elegans. Next base: position 1,116,670 of record PTEX01000135.1, read on the forward strand.
TGGCGGGCGGCCCCTCACGGGCCTGGGGGCGCCCGGCCCGGAGCCGCCCCGGGCTCCCGCGGCAGCCGCGGGGGGACCCGGCCGCGGCTGGTCAGTCACGGGCCGCGCTCCCTGCCTGCTCCGTGCCCCGTGAGATTGAAGCATGGAGCCATGTACCAGGAGCATGGAGCCAGATATCACCTCCACGCCGGCTGGTGCTCGGGATGTAACGGGATAAAAAAGGAGAGCTTGCTATGGCTAAAAAAGTGTCTCAAGATTAAGTGCTGTTACTAATACTGCTAAAACAGCCCTGGGAGAAGTTGAAATTTGCTATGTTGCTCTTGCTAATGGAAAGACGCAGCTCGGCACTTGCTGTTCGCCGCTGCTGTCCCTGCACCCTGCTCGTGTCCAGCTTTGGACGAGGCCCCTTGAGCGAAACAGCCGCCATGGAGCCTCCCTCTGCCGCCTCATGCACTAGCAGCTGCTGGCGTCCATGCAGCCGCCGGCACCCGGGCGTCCCGCTCGTCCCTGCCACCCCGTGGGGCCCGGCGGCCGCGGCCCGGCCTGCCGTGAGACGGTGCTAGTGGCCCTGCAGATAAGCAGGCCTGGGGTGAGCTGATACGACCGGTGAGGTGTTCGCATGGCAGACTGACAGCAATGACATCGCCACCTCCCGTCGCCTTAATCTGTAACTCGGGTTCTTAACCGTTAAGCTGGGGGAGCTATTGGCGCAGGAGTAGGTAAGGACTAGCTTAAAAGGCACAAAGCGTTGCAAGTGCCTCTCAGTCATTACAAACAGGGCTGCACACCTCTTAGTTTTAGCATCTCCTGTGAATTGTGGTCTCGTCTTCCAACAGCTTCACCCGAGGGCTGTGTGCTGTCTGCTTCCACTTACACCTCCCTCTTTCCCCCTTTTTTTTTTTTTTTTTTTTCAACTGCAGATGATTGCATTTTGGACTTGGACAGCTCTTTCCAGCTTGGCTTCCTGGCAGCCTCCTGCTGTCAAGTGGTCTGCGTTTGTTTGTGTTGTGTCTGACGTTGAGCAGGTCCCTGTCCACGGCCTGTGCCTTCTGGCTGTTGCCCAGGTGAGCAGTCGCACCATGGTCAGTTGGTAATAGTTTTCTGTAAGTGGTTCTTCCACASGTTTGCAGGGTCAGGGCTTGCCTCTTCCTCTCCCTGTTTGGATGGCTCTAATCCATTTTCACATCATGCTTCCTCAGAAAAGGAGAATGCCAAGAAGTCTGAAAGRTTTGGTAATAGGTTCCACAAAGGAGAAACATGTTGATTTTGTTGGAGAGACACACGAAACAGACAACGACTTGCATAAGGAGCTACTGAGAGAGGGGGCCTGAGTGAGAGTTTGACGGAAGGGTTTTCATTGACTTCAAAGAGTACTGGATCAGATCCACATTGAGCATCTGCAACTTCCTTTGATACAACAGCAAAATGTAGATAACAAGCCTCTTCTCTCCGTGCATGCCCTACCTAGGGCATTATGTGGAGAAAGACTGTGGTCCTGGCAGTGGTATATGCCAGGGTTGGGAGAGAAAGCAGATTCACCTCATCTGTTTGGGAGAAGCTGTACAGATGATCTGAAGTTGCAGCAGGGCTGAAAGCAAATGTACCCTAGAGGTCACTGCAGAGCAGCCGTGTGAGCTGCTCCCTGCTCTGAGGGAAAATGGATAGATTATTCTGGGATATTGAATTAGTTTTTTAAAGTGTATTTTGAGGTAACTCTGAACTGTCACTGCTTATCTGTCTTCMAAAAGCATCTGCCCAGAGCAGCTGCCAGATCTGGTCCGTTACCTTGCTCATCCCATACACCTCCTGCATGGCTGCTCTTTCACTCTCCATGAGGTGCAGGCAGCAGCCAGGGAACTCACAAGCACATCCAGCCACAGCTGATCAGGCCTGAGTATCTGGAGGGAAGTAGTCAATGCCTTACCTAAACACCATTTCATTGGCACAGTTGGAAAGTTTTACTCTGTGTTGTCTTTGGAGCAGTTCATTAGAGATCTATGTTCTAGGCAACATTTTTTTATGGACATTTTTTTTCCCTTATCCTTAAGGCAAGTGCAGAGCAAGAAGGAAACTGTATTAGGAAGGGGTAGTAGAAATAAGAATATCAACAGGACCAAAATAATAAGCCATTGTAAACATTTCTACAGTGTCTTCATCTGTGGATGTCAAGCAAGAGCTACATAGTTAAGCTTCTCAGCAGTGCTCATGAGTCAGAAATACAGTTTCTTCCACCTTAACTGCTATCACCCCGGAGTTAGGACACAGAAGCTGTTCGTTGCTCAGGTCAGAGACACCTGGCAGATAGGGGTGTGAGAGGCTGACTTGAACTGAAACTGTTAGACAAGGCGTTTTGAGTGGCCAGGCCACYGCCTCACAAAAAGAGCCATGGGTCTTTAAGTGGACGGGCTGCAGTTTGATGTCTCTGCTGACAGAACAGGAAAGGTGAAAGCAGGGGCAGAACCAATCTTTTAACAGCTGGCTGTAGGAGAAGACAAATTTGTAAACTGAAAGAAGGACAAAGAAAATAGATTTACCCCCTGCTTTTAATAGAGATTCATTCATAAAAGTAAAGCTAGGGCTACAAGGTCATACATAGAAAGTTACATGTGATCAGTTTTTGGAAAATGCCCTTACAGACCAAGCCCAAAGGCAGAGGCTATTTGGACTATTGCCAAGGAGAAGTGTCATGGAGGCTCTTTTTTTTTTTTCCTTTTTTTCCCTTTCCTTTTCTGGGGGCCCAAGGAGGAAACTCCAGCTAGACATATTGTACATGACAAGGTTTAATGACCTTTGTTCATAATGGTCCCAAGCTTGAATACCCAAGTGCATTCAGGAGAGGCCCAGGAGAAGAGGTAATGTAAAGCCTAAAATAGGGAGCAGAGATTTTTGGGATTGGGAATAGGGTCATTTCTGGGGCATGTGTTAGGGTCCGCCTTGCACCTGGTGTACTGATTAACAGCATAGTGAAGCTCCTGAACTTCCCAAGCATGAACACCTGCCTGTGCCTCTGCCTACATCTTAGCTCCTCACACGGCTTTCTCCTTCAGCAATGCAAGGAAATGCAGAAGCCTCCTGTGGCTCTGCCAGAATTGTCCCCACGAGCCTGTCACATCAGCAGGGACTGATCTCAGGCCCTCTGTTCCTGGGTGAGCACTGGGAGCTCCCTCAGTGTCATCCTCTACGTAGAGCCGGTCTCTCTGCCTGGAGTCTGCCTGGAGCTGGAACCTGCGCGCTTGTGGTGACTCCTTCTGGAGGGGAAGAGGCTGGAGCTCRTTGTCTCCCTGTGACTGCAGGCCCTTCCATGGTCCCTTTAGGTGCTGAGGAGCTGCACGTGTGGAGGCAGCACGGGCAGACACTGCCAACGTGGCCAGGCATGTGGCTGCCCAGCTCATTGTCGCTGTGGCATGAGGAGGARCTGGCTGAGCGCTGAGACGAGGAGAGTTCGGGCCGGTGGTGAGGGTGGGTGCAGCCAAGCCAGCCAAAGCCCGCGGGATGTTGCAAAGAGATTTCTGAAAAGAGGAAGGATACCACAGAGAAAAGCAAGATACAGAAACAAAAGACAGTACAAGGGAGCATAATAATAGGCATGAATTTCTCTTTCTCCTGTGGCATGCTGCCAGTCCTTTTCACACACGTTCCTTAGCACTGCTCAAACCAGTCCCCATGGACACACCTGCCTTGAGTCAAATTCTTCCTGTCTTGAAAACAATCCGGGCACTTCTTCAATGAAGAGCTTTGTTTTTAAACTGCTTTGCCTGTGTGAGTTTTGGCAGCAGCTCATGCTTGGAGAGCTTCTGAGACTCTTTTCTGCAATCAGATTTGCATGTGTTGCCCCAGGTGCCTGTGGGGGAGTCAATTCTACAGCTATCCCCAGTCTCCTGTGCTGCGACATGCAGCTCAGTGCTGCCCTACAGGGCCTCTGTCCTGCGTAGAGAGCTGGGAGACCCGTGAGGTGATGGGTGCTGAGCAGTGCATTAGGTGCTGTGAGGGCAGTGTTTCTGCCACTCATTGCTTGGGTGCGGCAGGAGGCGGCACAGGAATAGGGTTTAAAACACCTCGATGCCCTGTGCATCTTCTTAATGAATGGAGTAAGAGGCAGTTCAGCTGGGTGGTAGCAGGACTCATCATAAATAAAAAGCAAGCCCCCCATTTGATACTTTTTCAGTTTCTTCTCAAACACCACCCCACAGGCAGGTAGCTACCAGAACCAGCTCACGTTGATGATGTTCAGGGATGGCAAAATCCTGCTTTTGCTCGAAGAAAAATCTTTTATTCTTGTTTTGACCAGAGTAAGCCTAGGTTTGCATAACCTTGAAAGAGAACCCAAATGATGAGGAGCATGCTCCTGGAGAGACGAGAGAACATCACTGCACCTCTATGGACCCGCAGTGTTTCTGGCAGTGTTACTCCAGGGTGAAGCTGCCAGCAGCACAAAAATTACTTGCAGCTTCTCCTCTCATCAGTCTGTGCCCATGAAGAAGTTGTGTTGCCACCCAAGTAAACAAATTCCTGTTAGCAAGCCACGTTGCRCTGTTTCTACCCACAGCTCCCTTGGGATGTGCAGAACATCAGCCATTTCAGACTGCATGGCAATGGTCAGCGCTACCAGGGAATACAGCTGCCCAGTTCTTAACCAAGTCTTGGCTTCTTTTGCTCTCAAGAGGTCAAGTCTTGCTCTGTATGCACCAACATTAACCTGGCTGACCTTGTTCTGGTTTTGCTACCATAGCTAGAAAAGCATGTGCTTAATTTTATTGAGTAACAACTGAAGTTTTAGAAGAAGTAGAGCGTGAAGATCTGTCAGGAACTGTGCAGAATTGAATGCTGGCTTGGCTAAAAATTTCATCTTGAACAAATCAAATTCTTGTCCGCAATTCCCTGGTGAAATACAGAATAATTACTTGCCTCGTAGAGACATTGTAGAGAGGAAGAAAGTCTTGAAATCATTTATTTAAGATGTTAAAAGCTCCTCATAGCTACCTAGAAACCCAAATTAGAATTAAAATAAGGTTACTTAAAAACTSAATGAGAGAAAAAGTATTATCATCAAAACTACCTATGTAATGATATGGCAATGTTAAAAGATTTTTCACACGTAAGTGATGGAATGTTAATTTACAATTGCCTGCCAGAATATTGTCATCTCAGAGAGGCAACTGTTCTTTATCATGGAAAAACAAAGTTAGCGCAGCTACACAGGGGAGCTTTTGCAGCTCATGACACTCTTGAATAGTGTCTTCCATTATTATAATCATTTCATGATGATTCACTTAATTATTATCATAGTATCATGAAATTCATCAGTTCATGCTATTATAATGCCTTCGGCCTTTAGCTGGGATGTGTCTGCAGTGGGTGGTACCACAGCCAAGGAAGATGACGAAGTTCCCTGTCCCTTGGAGCTTAAAATCAAAATCCTGAATGTCCAGCAGTTTATGTCACATGGGATTTGGACCACTAATGTCAATAAGCCTGTTCATAGACTAAAACTAGTCTGGGTAATAAGTTCAGATATAGAAGAGAAGTGTCACATAGATAATCTGAATAGATGTATGAAGTACAAGGTAAAAGCAATACTATTATGGCAGGTATCATGAGAGTGCCCTAGTTGTTTATACGTGCTGTCCTTGCTTGCTGACAGACGTAGATTTTAGGGAAGAAACTGGAAAGAACCAGGGCAAGTAAAGGGCTGTGCAGTTTTCTAAATGGATCTTCTCTTGCTTTCAAGGCAGCCTGAAATAACACAGAACATAATTCTATTTAGGGAAAAATTGCCCTTAGAAGTTAGAGTCAGAGATGACTGGCGAAGCACAGGCACATCCCTCACACATGTATGAGCCAAGGCACAGGGTGGGGTACTGGGATACATCTCAAAAACAAAATAGAAGAGCCTAATGCTGCTTCCCACGTTTGATGGCCATCGTGCCGCTCTGTCMTGGTTTGGCTGTGGACACCGTTCTTTTGTGATGTTTCTCTGAATTTAGGAAATACTATAGTTCACCCGTGAAAGTCCAGGCAGTGAAACACTGCAGAGCTCCAAGACACAGAGATTAAAATCAGGGCACTAAAGGCCCGCTTTCCAAAGACATTAAACAGTTTTAAGGCTAAGCTAGGCCACAAAAGGCCAAGAAAATGTACACACCCTTTTTATTACTTAGATGACCAGAATAGGGAGAATGGAAACAGCCTGTTATAGGTGAAACCAAATGAGATGTTGCCTAGTAACTCTCAGCAGGGAAGCATTTAAACCGAGCCACTTTAGTGAAGCTGATGTTCTGTCTCAAAGATTATTTTCTGTGGAAAAAAAAATCACAAAGCAGGAAAGATCAATTTAACACACGTATAATTTATTTTCCTCTTAGAGCAAACCAGGGTGACCATTCTTGCCACAATACAAAAGTATTTACAAACTTGTACAAGGAAGGCCAGACCAGGCWTGCTTTCAACGAAAGGATCATTTTATTGAACATTTTATTAAACGTTGCTTTTAGCTCCCAATACAGAAAAAAATTACTTTTTTTTTTTTTTTTGAGATTCTGAAGTACACAAGTGATAAGAGAAGTCAGGAGATACTACAAGGATCATTACGTTGCTATAATAATGCTTCTCTGACAGAAAATTTCTACGCTACTTGAGGTCTGCTATTGGTCATGGAATCCAAGTCCCTGATTTAAGGATGAAAGACTCCATGTCCCCACTGGTTCCATCTCCTGGAATAGTTTTAAATTACGTCCTACTTCAGAATTTGTTTTTATGGTTCACAGAAAAGACACCGATGTGGCCCAATGTCTCTCACATCAGACAGGAAAGAAAAAAAACCCAAACTCTATTCATGKTTTTTTTTTTTTGCTTTTCCTTAAAAGAATACGAAGAAATCAAAATGTGGAAGAAAAAAGCTCTGGCATGATCAGCAGTGTGTAACTGTATTCCTGAGTGCCACAACTAGATGTCTTTAACATTTTCATTCAGCACACGCCAAGCCAGCTTCAGGAAAGCATTTCATTTCAACATTCTCAATACAGTTATGATGACAGCTATGAATCTACCTATGGATTACCACACTTTTTTTTTAAAAAAAATGAAATACAGTAAATATCAATGCTTGCATCATTGCTTATGGACCATGGAAAGACAGACCGCCAAACATGCATCACAAAACTAAGTATTTTATCAACACTGATAAAAAGAAACCTGCAAAAGTATAAGAACTCAAATTTGAGTTGTGTTTAAAAATACTGCTTTTCACAAGCTTATTGTATGAACAGCAAAAGGAAGTTCTGTAAGCCACACAGATCCATTTCTTACCGGCTGCAGCCTGGTTTGAAGCTTAATGAAACACTGTTGATACAGAATCGCTGTCCAGAAGGTGCAGGACCGTCGTTGAACACGTGCCCTAGATGCGCGTGACACTGCAACAGAAAGAACCGTCTTCAGCAGGGGCGTCTCAGGCCCGCGTTTCTGCAGCTCCAGCCGAGGGCCCTGTGTGTCAAGGCTGAGCTGACCAAGGAGAGGGGAGGACGCAGCTTGCTCTCCTCTGAGCACATTTTCTGTACAAATTCCAACCCCTGGCTGTACTTAAACAAGGATGCTCTCTTCAGTCACATCACCTTCTTGATCCAAAACTAACTGTCTACATTTGATACTTGGAACTTTTCCCATATATTTGAAGCCAAGAAGTGAAACAGAATATTTACAAGTAATTCTAGTAATTCTCACTACTACRTTTGGTGATTTTATTGAGGTACAATTCATTGTGGGTACAAACAGATTTGGATCCTTGGTGATCTTGGGCCTCACTTCCAAAATAAACATACCTGTTTGCAGACAACTTCAGTCCTTGTTGATCCCAGCGAGTCATCTGGTTTCCTCATGATATTGGTACTACTTTCATCTTGGCCACAAGTACCATACGCCTCGGAAAAAGACGGCCATCCAGTCCCAGAATTGTACTTCTTTTCTGAACTGTAATGGAAATTCTTATTAATTAAGACTAAAGATATTACAAAAACTTTGCTTTTAGCAATAACACTGCCTTATTTCTTCATCTCTATCCTGTAGRATTTTTAGTATTATTTAGCACAGTGGAAAAAATCTTACTGGCATCAAACTCTGCTGGAGTCTGTTTTCGATATTCATGACACTTGATCAGTCCACAATTCTTGATTAGGCCACAGCTGGAGGTTTTGCCTGACAGTTTAGCATTTTCTAAAGCGTGAAAAACTGTTTTTCCCATATCTGAGCACACTGGTAGGTGAGTTGCATTTGTAAAGTTGCAGTTCAAAGCCTGGCACAGCACAGCAGAGCCTCAGGGAACAGTTTAAGGAAGAAACAAAAAGCAAAACAAAAACAGAATGAATATGGAGAACCATGAGGTTGGCCCACTAGGCCTGGTTCATGTCTGGTGATGGCTTCTGCTTGCAGATTGCAAAGTGACTCAGACGTCAGAATAGTCCGGTAAATCAGATGGAGCTTTCCTCAAAACGTCCTTTGACCAAAGAAGAAATCCAGTAGCAGAGAGATCTGGTTTTCCCAGTAGAAAACAACAGCCACTCAATCAAGACACTACAGACTGCTGTCTTGTGGACCCCTGCTGTTAGTATAGAGGCTTAGCAATCCAGTTTGGCTGCATATTAAAACTTGAGTGTATTGTAAATTATGATCAGAAAWTTTTTCCATGCAGAACTGTACAGAAATAAAAAAGTCCTTCTCTTTAAAATTTTAATAGTGAGAAATACTCTTATCTGCAGCATAGTGACTAGTGACTTACTGTGACTCTAAAGACAAGACATGAGCACACCCTTGCCCACCAGGAAGCTCACATACCATTAGGATAAGTGGCCTGAAGAAAAACCACAACAGGTTTCCTCAGGTTTMGCATGTTTTAGCCTATGTTTCTCRGTTCACAAAATCCATGCCCTTACTGGCACCTAGTGGTAGATGGAGACATCAACACCATTGATAACTACTACGGAATAAGGACCTTTTAAATGATTCAAAATAAAACTCAAATSAGAACATTGAGTGAAGAGAATCATGCGTATTTTTGTGGTAGATTAATACACTGGAAAAGTACACTGAAAAACTTACAATATGTTTTAGAAAGTCAAGATAAACAAGCTGGTCAAAGGCCTAAAAATGCAAAACTGTTAACCATATCAGTATTGCAGATTTAGCATTTTTAAAGACTTCAGTGAGGGTTCTTCATTTGTTGACCCAAAGATCCTTCTGTTTCTGATCATTCTGATACAGAGACATCTCTCTGAAATCTAGTGAAGTCAAGAAAGTCTCTTTACTGTAAAACCATATGGTTTTTGCATGTGTCTCTGTCCCTTACAGCAATTCACCGTGTTTAGGTTTATTGGAGATGCCTTCTGCTGCTGAAGGATTGATCCTTTGAGCTGCTAAACAAGCTCTCAACAGAAATTGTTTCTGTGTGGTTTTACTAACAGGAATATCACTTAGATTTCCTAATAGAAACATTTTAGTACCCCAAAATATTGCTGTTTGAGATATTTGTCCTTTGAAGTATTTCACCACTTAATTTATGGATAAATGGACTTTCCCTAAACATATGCATTAGATTAGCCTTCGACACACCATTCCCCCTGCACATGTCATTTACTTTGATCCCTATTTCAGTCGGCCTGGATGGAATCCAGGTAATTCTAAAAAGTGCTTCTTGCTGTACAAATCTCAGCTGTAGATTTACAGTTCACCAAAGGTTTGAGATTTCACTAAAGCACACAGTTTCCTATCTATAAAGGTTAATTTTTTATTCCATCTATTTCTAACCCTTTCAAATTAGTATACCGTAACAAATTCTGCTATAAACCCATAAACACACATACATCCTTAGGGAGAAAGGAGGAAATGCTTGAGGTTTACCGGTGGCTAATGCTCTATCTAATACATTTGAAAAAGAAAGGGCATTTTTAATGCACTAGGAAATAAACATGATGAATCAATCTCTTATCAAATGCCATTTTTTCTGTTTGTTAGTGTCCTTCATAACATAATGCATTCATGGAAAAATATTTTCAGTCCATTTTTGAACACTAGTAATTTTCAAATTCCATTTTTTTTTAATCTTATTTTACCCTGTTTGAATCTTTGTGGTTTAGTATTATTTTATGCTTCAAACAAAAGTGCCTGTATTCTCCTGCAGCAGGATACTGCAAAATGTGGCACTGTTTGATCATATTGCTATTTTATCACTAGGCTAGTARCTAAAGCAATTCTCTTCAGTTCAGTACTCAGCCTCTTCATGTTGGCCTAACTATTGCTATTGTCCAACAGAGTAAGTGCCTAAATTGAGGGAATATCAATTTTTTTCATAACTTGGTAATTTAAAACTTCTCTGATTTCCAAAACTTTTTTTGTAGGTTTTGTATTTGTCTTCAGAGTATTCTGAAATGCCACATTACTTTTGGGAATTATCTTATTTAAACAATTTTATTAGCAAATCTGTGCAAAAAGACCTATTTTAAGSAAACATATGCTTGTGTAACATGGTTCTCCACACTTGATCAAAGGAAAACTGTCTAGTCACAATTATTAGGCTCCAATTTTGCCTTTTTTTTTAATATAGACATAATTTTTCCCCTCTCTTACTCTCCATGTATATTGTTCTTCAGCGTCCTTTTCAAAGTTCTGGTCCATGATACGTCCTTTAAAATACCCACAGAAATGGGCATATTAGCCATATTCCATTGAACTCTCAGTTGGAAACACATAAAGGCTATTTTCTAGATCAAAAATATGAGGAAATGTCTTTTCTGCTTCAGTTACAGAGAGCAGAACACCATCTGCATATCCTACTCTGAGGCACTCTATTTCCTTTTACTTTGACTTTAATGAAGTTGCAAAATATATAGTATTCTAAAGAGCACAGAKGTTAATAGCACAGTCTTTCACAGCCAGGTTTTAAAAGTAGAGGTAGCTGAAGAGGCAAAAAGAGTGGAATTTAATTCAGGGCACAAGAAAGGGGAGGGGGTGAAGAGGAGGTCTTAGCTCCAACTCAACATAGGATGCAGCAAATAAGGACACAGCAGCCATATATATATGAGGGCAGACCATAGCTCTCCTCATGACTATGGAAGAGCACAGGAACAGAGCAAACACACAGTGATACTCACCCATAAACACACTTATTCTGCAGAAGCCTGTGGCTTAGGGACTTTCTAAGCAGAGACTTATTATCAACCAGAAAGGTGACTGTGTGTGGCAGGAGAAAAACATAGAATCCCTAGAACATAATAACTGTCACCGGGCCACTGGAGACCCTTTTCTGCTCAAGAAAAAGGCCACCTTGTACTTGTACTGCCACAATTATCTTGGAAAATTCATCCACAGCACACAGCACTCTGACTCCAAAAGCCTGTTTTTGTGACCTAAGCTTTCTATGCAAAGCTCTCTAATGAAAAGACACAGGTAGGGCATTTCAAGGGTACTGTGAAATCCAAAGGGTGTTACCTGAAGAGTGGGGCATTGCAGCACACACAGTAGTATATTCCTGGTTCTGTGTTGTTCAGATAGATCCCACTGAAAGGCTTTTCCAAAAAAAAAAAAAAAAAAAAAAAAAAAAAAAAAAAAAGAGAAAAGGGAAGTTAATAATGTAGTAATGCAGGTCTATAAAAGCTCACCATCTGGAACAAGCATGTAGGAATCAGATTCAAAACAGGAGGAAAAAAAAAACCAAAAGAAAAAGCTTCACAGGGGGGCTTTGAAGAACAAACATTAGCAGCCCAAAGAAATGACAGGGAGGATGCCTTTGGATTAGCAGTGACTACTTCCCGCCCTCAGAAACCCACGGACTAGGCAGATACATAAATCACGCAGGTACTCGGGCCGGAGCCACGACCCTTGAGGAGCTCATGCAATGTGCAGGATCCCAAAGATCAGGACTCTTATGCCACAACGTGCTCTGCAAAGGAACTTTGCTCCTCCCTGGGTAGCCTGGAATCAAGATCCTTGTTTTACAGGTAAAGATTTGGGCACAGCTCCCATGGTTGAATCCCATGGCACATGGGATTTGGCTGCACAGATGCCCTGATTCCTGGTTAAGCAACTCCAGCACTCTACCCACAAGGTTACACAGCCTCAACTAGAGAAAGAGGGACAGCACAGGGACAGGGGAGCATGTGCACTGGCACACGTGGCATCTTCAGGCTCCTGACCATCATTTAGTCAGTCTGCATGAGGCGAAGAACAGAAAAAAAGAGACTACAGGGAAGACACAATTCCCCCCTTCCCATTGGAAAGGTCTCCATTATTGCTACAGAGAAGTCTGAGTTGACTTGCTTAGATTTTTTTTTCAGCAATAAAATAGGCCCAGAGAAAACTGAAAATAATGAAGTTTTTTTTTCCTTTTTTTTTTTTTCATCTGCAAACCAGTTCAGGGCAGAACAAATTCCAGGCAGTTCAATACTCCTAGCGTAGCCTTCATCCATAGAAAGGCAGGGGAAAACCTGTTAAGCAACTGGGTAAGCAACTCTCCCAAAGAAAATTTTATGGCAGCAGAGAATGAGCTAATGCTTGGAAAGCATTTTCCTTACCGGTTCAGTTCCTTTTTCCCTTGTAACATAGAACTGCTCCGGAGTCAATTTTTTTTTCCAGTCCGTAGCAACAGTTTTTTCAGCTTGTTTAATCAAAGAGTCTGCATCTTTGGATAGAGAAATATAATGCGTATTATTCTTAATGCTGTTTAACTTAGCTCCTCTAAGAAATTCTTTCTTATGTCCCCATGATGTAAGATGTGGGGGCTRGAACAGAACAGCCCGAGACACACAYGGCAGTGCAAGCCTCCAGTGATGCCTACAGAGCCTGTCCACGCTGTGGAAGAGATTTAGCATGACATGGGACTGGCCAGGAGGGCTGAGGAACAACAAGCTGGATGGAACAAGTAGTTTCATGCCGTCTTTACAAAGTATAGCCAAAAGTTGTGGTGCAAAACAGCTTCTGTATCATCTGCATCAACACACGTTAATCCTTGAAACAAAACTGGCTCCTGAATGATGAACTGGACTCRCCTCTTAAAAGCAGAGGTGATACTGGGGAGTGAAAAAGCAGCACTGTGAGAACCGTAATGCCATCGCTACCAGTTAGAACGGTACGTGTGACTCCTGGATTCCCCACGGATGGCCGGTTTTTGACGCGGCGCCACCCCCAGGTAACGCGCCCTGCCTCCCCTCCCTGCCCGCAGACGCCCGGGGCACACAGAGCGCCGCACCCGCTCTGGCRTGGACGGCACTTGGCGGTCCCACCTCTAGGCACCCCGTGTTGCAGCCTGGCCCCTGTTCCCATCCCGCTCCATGCACAGCTTCCCTTTGCCTGCCCAGCGCCCCTGGCCTCCCTAGAGCCCGTCGTCCTCCATGCCGGGCCTCTGCCTGCTCCACCGGGCTTCCTCGTGGGCTTTCTCGCCCCAGGGGAGCCCTGCAGCCCCCCGTTTGGAGACGCGCGCTGTCCAGGCACTGTGACACGCTCCTGTTTGGAGGCGGCGCTGCGGTGCCCTGAGCTGCGGGTGTCCCCGCCCCGCGGGTGTCCCGCCCGCCCCGCCAGCAGCACCGCGGCCCAGCGGCCTCCCTGCTGGGCCCCCAGCGCAGGGCGCGGGGCCTGGGCCGTGTCGGGGCGCCAGGGCGCCCGGGGCTGCGCGGGACCGCCCCTGCTCCGCCCGCGGTACCTGGGCGGCCGCCGGCAGCGCGGGCCCCGCGCGGGAGCGGGAGCGGGAGTGGCGCGCGGCGGAGGCGCCCGGGCAACAGCGCGCGCAGCAGCCCGCGCGCCGCCATGTCGCGGTGCGGCCTGCGCCGGGGGCGGCCCCGCGCCGGTAACGCCCGGCCGGGGCCGCGGCTCTGACATCAGCCGCGGGAGGCGGGATCAGCGCTCGCGCCTGCACGCGTGACAGCTGGTCCGGGTGCCGCCCTGTCCCCCTGGCCGCCCTGCGCCCCGTGGCTGGTACGCGGCAGAGCCGAGCGGCCGCGTTGTGCTGTGCAAAACCCCCCGGCGCGAGGCAGCCGTGCCCGAGCGCGGACCAGTACCGCGGGAAGCGGCCGGCGGTGCCGAGGCCAGGGCAGAGGGGTTCGGAAGGCAGCGCCGCTACGAGCGGCCCGGGACGGAGGGAGCCCTTGCGACGTGTCACGGCTCCCGACGCCCTCATCGTCTGAGTGTGCAAACACGGAGCTCCGTGTTGGGTTAAAGGCAGCGCGGAAGTCAGCAGTGCGCAGAGGGGCCGTAAAAACACAAGCCTGGCAGATTTCAATCACCTCTTCCCGGGAGACAAAGAGATCAGCTTAAAATTGAATTATCACTGCGGCCATAGCCGTAACACATGCACTAATTCATTCAAGGAAAAAACCCTGTCAAGACATTTACTTGCAGCCATTATAGATTGATTTTAAGGGGAATAAGTCCAGTATTTGCATGCAAAAACACTTGTGTTCCTGCGTCCCTAAATGCGGATACGATGGCGTTGGTCTGCAGTGCTGTCGTGCATTGAAACATCTAATAGGCTTCTTCACAACTGGTTTGGCCTTGCCTATAAATGCATCTCTGACTGTGCCCGTATTTCAGCTTGGTATCGTGCGCTTAAAACATAGAATGAAATCCAAGTCCTTTTGCCAATTTAAGCCTTAATGCTGTTGTCTTTGATTACTCTGCTTTGGAATTAGTTAATCATTACTGGATGATACAAAAMCAACTCTTTTGACTGGGTGGAAATGTTTTGCTTAAGACACAAAAGCTAATGATAGTGTTTAATAAAAGAAAACCTTCTTCTTAGACTAGTCCTAGTTCATGCAAACCCTTAGACTAGTTCTCTTATCGTGGAGGCAGCCCTCTTGCCTGGGACGGCAGGCTCAGGGGCAGCCGAGGACACCCAGCGCCTCCCGTGACAAGGGCAGTGGCTGTGTCGGGTGCGCTGCTCACGGGCGTGAGGCCACGCGCGGGAGCACACATCGGGCCCGCTGCTCGCGGGCGTGAGGCCACGCGCGGGAGCACGCGTCGGGTGCGCTGCTCGCGTGCGTGAGGGCGAGTGCGTGTGCACGCGTCGGGTGCACTGCTCGCGTGCGTGAGGACGAGCGCGGGGGCACGCGTTGGGTGCGCTGCTCGCGTGCGTGACGTTGAGCGCCGGAGCACGTGTCAGGTGCGCTGCTCGCGTGCATGAGGGCGAGCGCCGGAGCACACGTTGGGTGCACTGCTCGCGTGCGTGAGGGCGAGTGCGTGTGCACGCGTCGGGTGCACTGCTCGCGTGAGTGAGGGCGAGCGTGGGAGCATGTATCAGGTGTGCTGCTTGCGTGCGTGAAGGCGAGTGTGTGTGCACGCGTTGGGTGCGCTGCTCGCGTGCGTGACGCTGAGCGCCGGAGCACGCGTTGGGTGCAATGCTCGCGTGCGTGAGGGCGAGCGCCGGAGCACGCGTCGGGTGCACTGCTCACGTGCGTGACGCCGAGCGCGGGGGCACACGTTGGGTGCGCTGCTCGCGTGCGTGACGCCGAGTGCGGGGGCACGCTTTGCAGCAGGGCTCGCGCATTTGCGTCACTGCGTGTGGCCGCAGGGGGACAGGCGCGCTGGGCTTGGTCACCTTGCTCCTTGCTGGAGTGAAGCCGGAGTAAAGCGGTGASAATCTTGGAGACGGTGCCGGGAGTCCTGAGCACAAACCCCTGCAGGATGGCAGCATCACCGGGCTGCGAGGAGGGGGCTCGGGACGGGGTTTGTGGTGCTGGCAGAGTGGGTGTCCGTGTTCTGGGTGRAGGGACAAAATTTCTCCGTTTTCCACCAGGAAATACATAGGTTACATGGGTAACTATCGTTGGACTAGATGGCCTCTAGAGGTCCCTTCCAACCTTAAGGATTCTATGAYACACCACAGTGCAAGAATCATTTTTGGAAGGCTTTGGACATATTAGCCRGCCTTTGGAGATGAGCTGCCCAGGTGGACACGCTCCAGGTAACGGCTGAGAGCCGAAGAGCTTTGGCAGAGAYGGAGCTCGCGCTGGTTCAGCCACCGCAGAGCGGCCTCTCCAGGCTGAGCGGCCTCGTGCTCGGGCAGCCTTCGTCCCCGAGCTGCACCAGCAATCAATGGAGTTCACCCTTAAGTGTGCTGGGAATGGAGGAGGGCAAGGCAAAGTGATTAGTCCTGAAATGTGTATGTTCTAATGTAATTGGCATTGATTTAASTGCTGCTTTTTTTAAAGACAAAATCCAATAAAAAATGGACTGTCAATATCTTCCTTACAGCTCTCTGTCATTGGTACTATTCCAGAATGCAGCGGTTTCTCAGCAGTAGGAATTAAATGACGAAGATCAATGGCTTGGCCATGTCCCCCGTGCTCTGGAGGAGCCCAGGCATGCCGGCCGTGCAGAGCAGAGGAGGAAGAGGAGGAGGCGCCGGCTGCGTCGCTGTGCTGTTGAGTTTGCTGCAGGCCGCTCCTWGATCAACGGGAGCGCTCTGGTTCCATGGATGAGTCTGATCCATGCCAACATCCACGACCATGCCCGGGGGTCTGCGCTCGGTGCTCGATGGCCTGGAGTTACCCGCTTTGTAGCCAAATTGCTGTGGAGTGCGATGGCAACTGGCTCTGTCCGCCCCCCGGGCTCGCTGGGATGTGTCTGAAGAGCCCGAGTGCAGGTGAGTGGAGACGGGGAACACGAGATCCTCCATTTCCTCATCAGGCAGATTCATTCCAGYGAAAGGCTGCCCCGTGGTCCTCTGAACCGGCATGACGAGTCTTCCCCAAGCAGAAAACAACCCCCCAGTTGGAGGTATTTCATTTTTCAGATCTTTAATGCTGGAAAACAAAATCATTGTCCTGTCATGCCTGTAATATTGCGTCCCATGGTTACAGCACATACCAAGCCTCGTAGCTAGGCAGAGAACAGGCCTGCGTTTCTCCCCATAGACTGTGGTAAAAGCCAATTAGGATGTTACTTAATTTTCCTCTTTTTTTCCCGATGTACAAGGGGAAGCAGTTAAAAGTCTCCCCTAGCCACATTATGTAAATTGTAAAGTAAATTCTGTCTGAATTGTAATTCAGCTGGTGTATTGTTGCAATGTCATCTGACTTCAGGCCGCGTGCAGGCTGCATCCCGGAAGGGTCGCCCGTCAGCAGCACCGTGTCCCGTTACATCTGTGTGCGTGGGGMAAGGCTCTGCCCGTAGGTTCCTCTGCACGGCGGCAGGCGCAACCGCGTGTGCAGGCGGGGACGGCGGCAGCGGGAGGGAACGGTCACAGTCTATGTTAATTCGGGCTCCAGCCACTTCCCACGCGGGCTCTGTCCTGGCTCACGGCCCTGGGGACAGGCAGAGCCTCACGGGACGCCGTGGCCGGCAGGCGCCGAGCGGTCAGCCGGGAAGCRGCGAGGAAAGCGAATGAACCTTTCCAGCTCCGAACCGCTGCTGAGGCAGCTTGTGTAAAGGAAATCTCTCCACATATGGAAAAATACTGGAATAGCAGTGCTTTTGTTTCCTACTGATTTCTGTATAACCAGTTCTCCTCTTTTGTCATACCTAATGTAT
Organism: Eudromia elegans; assembly: GCA_003342815.1. Classification (NCBI taxonomy): domain Eukaryota; kingdom Metazoa; phylum Chordata; class Aves; order Tinamiformes; family Tinamidae; genus Eudromia; species Eudromia elegans. The sequence goes on from PTEX01000135.1 coordinate 1,134,175, forward strand.
GTCCATTCCTATGGGAAGTTCCTGATTGAAGTTACGGGCGCTCCGCATGCAGGAATTTGGATTGGACAGGTCATGTGTGGTGGTACTTTGTGCCCAGAACCCCAGAGAAGGAAGAAAGGRGGACCAGCACAGTGGTGGGTCCATCCACCACCTTGGTGGGTATGTGTGACTCGCTCTGTTCTCCTCACAGAAATGCCYGCTGCTTTTGTGGGAGATCATCAGGGAATCTCTAGAGTGTTCCTGSTCCCCCCGCCGTCTCAGGCACCAACCCGTCTAGCTCCAGACCCTCAGACATGAGAATCCAAGCTCCTGCYGTGTGGAGATGCTGTTCCCTCATGAGGCTGCTCTCCAGAGCTGTGCGTTCCTGTTACAGCCCTGAATTCCCACGCCGTCCAAGCATGAAGTGAAGAATGTTTAGGAAGTGCTGCTTTATCCTGGGCTGTAGTGGAGCGCAGAAGTGCGAGTGCTGAAGTGTTGTGGCAAGGGGGGCTGCAGATTGCCAGGACACAGAGCGAGGTGGATCCACAACTCTCTGAAAATGGCCCATAGGACCTACCCAGATGAACTCGTGTAGCCGTCCAAGGTGATTCAGATCAAAAACACTGTGAAATTAACGAGCACACGGCCCTTTCCGCTGTGTCTGGCTTTSTGTTTTAGTGTCTCTTTTTGCTAATTGTAAGCTCTAGGATACAGAATTATCCTAACTTCTGTTTTTTTGTTTGTTTGTTTGTTTTTAAATAGACCATGTCTATGCACTAGCTTAAGCAGGAGAGCTCTGCCAGAACCTGGGGCTGGAACTTGCTCCACTGTGCAGCTTGGGGCTGCTTTGAGCGAGGGAGCTGATTGCCTCAAACAGCCTCCTGGGGTCCTGCCCAGCCTAACTTATTCCAGGGTTCCAAAGGCTTTGAGAAATTCCCTTGCAGAGTGTATGAAGCCTGGAATTCCAAGCACAGCGAGCGCTTTGCAGTCACTGCATGGCAGATGGTCTTAGCCCTTGGCAGGGCAGCTTGTGCAGGTAAATATCCTGGGCTCTGCAGAGCAGCGGGCTGCGCTCTGCTGCGGGACGGGTCTGTCTGCAYGGGCACTGCTCTGCTCTGAGCAGCGGTTCCCGCTGTGCCGTGTCGCCCTGTGCACCCCTTGCTCATGCAGTGCAAGTGTTGGGAACCACATGGGTAGCAATAATGCACTCCCCAATGTCTGTGGGGTTTCTTATGCCTCGTGCTCCCAGGTAGCCAGGGACCGTGACGGTTCTTGTCCCACCCAGCACCCAAGCCCCAAACAAAGCATCCAGTAAACAGGGATTTGGCAACAACTGCAGCAGCAGCAGCAGCAGCTTCCTGTAGGTTATTTTAATGGATTTATCACTCTGAACTAAGCCCTGGCCATCTGTTCTAGCCTYTAATTACAAATGCAGAAAGAGCTAATTCACAATTGCATCATAAAAAGAGGAAATATAAATGATTTAAGAGTGAGGTAGGTCATGCTTCGCACTCTGATTGGGGGAAGTTGCTCTCCCCTCAACTCTCTGATTTTCCTCATAACAAAGTTCGAGTCTTCCCCGGCAAGCAGGAATTTTGGGGGACATCGCTCACTAGGATTCCTGCTCACTTGTCCTGAATGTATTTTGAAATAAGTAATTTGGATTCACAGAAGTGCAGTTATGATCTTTTTTTCCTTTTTTTCCCCTCTGTTATGTGAGTCCAGAAGGAGGGACTGTAATATTTCTAATGCATCTTCTAATTAGCAGAAGCTTAAAACACTTCAAAAACCCACTGAAACTCAGCATGTCCCTCTGCCTCACCTACCAAACTGCCCTTTCGCTCGCCTGGAGCCRTGTTGCTGCTTTCGTGGATCAGGGTTGTCTTCTGGTGCCGGGCTGGTAGCYGGTCTTCATGGTGGAGGGGTGAGTGAGCCCAACCGGCTACTTAGGAATTACTCTGGGTTGGTTTTCAGGACTCCTGTGGCAAGGTGTGTCCTTCCCGTCCTCTGGAACACCTGCACCAGAAACGCACGGGACTGAAGGAGCCAAGCTGAGGGCGCACGAGGCGGGAGCTCGGCCCTCCCTCGCTCCTAGCAAACCCTCCGGCCGAATCCCCGTGCTCCAGGTCGCTGTCCAGGCAGGACGGGCTCTGYCCCGGCTCGGCAGCCTCGGCAGAGCTGGCGCTGACCTTGGAGGCCCCGACCTGGATCCCGGGGAAGCCGGGATGGAGCAGTTGGATGCACTGCAGGTTCCAGCACTCCCCCCCTCATGGGGCTGGGAAAGATCGGCCAAAGTCTCCCTGCCGCGCTCGCTGGGGTAGGAACTGTGGAGAAACACGCGGGGCGGGTGAAGTAGATGGACTCTAGATGGGCCCAGAGAACTYGCCACGAAACGTTGGGCAGCTGGGCCTCTGGATTGTTTCTTTTTTCAGTTGTGTAGAAACAGATTGTGGTTTCCTCAGCTGCATATGTTATTTGAGAGATTAAGAAACATGTAGCTGGGTGGAAGCGGTGCCAGAGCTCGTCCTAATTAGAGCACTTGCCTGAGGGAGTCACAGAAGCGCAGCGTGGGGCTCTGCTTTGCCACATGCAGAGCCYGTTCCTCAGACCTACTCTTTCGGAGTAGTTGGTGGTTTTGTTGTAATCCTTGGTGTCCAGTGGGTCCACATGTTATTTGCTGGGAATACCAGCACTCAATGTTGTTCACTGGGAATGCTAGCACTCTGTCCTCGGGTCCGAGCTGTGTTTCTAATGGGGCACCGTTTCCATTCCACGGCCCTTTGGATGATATTTGTTGGGTGCAATTTGAACATAGGGACTTGTGGAGAAGCCCACACGCTCCAGGAGCCTTCAGTGTGTGGCTGCTGTTACACAATATCTACACCCAATATAATACATGGCCTGGTGCTGCAAAGCCCCCAGAGCGGTTCAGTCCTGGTACTTAGCTGTCTATCGCTGGGAACGTCTGAAGGAATTTAATACCTGAATATTTCTAAGAACGTCAGTGTTTAGTGTTATGGCCTCTGACTTTCCTTGTGCACTTGGGCCTCAGGGCAAGCTCTACAAAAGCGTTCAGTGGCCTCTTTCAAGTTCTGCATCTGCCGTTGGTAGCTGGTGGACGTAGGGTTCAACTCACTCGTGTTAGAGTGTTCATTCACRGAGTGAATTGACTGTAATGGGAAGAAACGGGCACTTTAAGCAGGTGGCTCTTCTGCACTACAGGAGCAACCTACCCTAGATAAACTGTGTCCTGAAAGTGGCCATTTCTCAGAGAATACTCCTGTACGTTGCCAAGTTTGAAAATTAGATGTCATTATCTGAATTTCTTACACTTGGGACATTGAGCAGAACGCCATCAAAAGCCCTTTCATAATTTCCTCCCTAATGCCAATTAAAATTAATGACTTGACATTTTGAAAACCCTTTTGACTCCTGAATATCCTTTTGACACCTGCCCTTTAAAGGAATTTCCTTTCAAAACTCTCTCAAAGYGTTTTCCTTGGGGAAGTTGAAGCTAGAAAGCACACTGCAGCTGCTACAAYTGCATTTGCTGCTTTTCGTGGCCTCCTTATAAATGGGAAGCACCACTGACATGTAGATGGGGGCCGGGTGATCTCTACGTGTCGGTAGGGGCCTCTGCAAAGACCAAGGGAAAGGAGGCTGTCGAGGGGAGCCCTAGGACATCGAGGGGAACCTGAGGCCGTCAAGGGGAGCCCGAGGCCGTGAAGTGGAGCCCTAGGACATTGAGGGGAGCCCTAAGACATCGAGGGGAGCCTGAGGCCATCGAGGGGAGCCCGAGGCCGTGAAGTGGAGCCCTAGGACATCGAGGGGAGACCGAGGCCGTTGAGGGGAGCCTGAGGCCGTCAAGGGGAGCCCTAGGACATCGAGGGGAGCCCGAGGCCGTGGAGGGGAGCCCTGGGTGCGGGCCTGGGCGCAGGGTCTGCGTGCGTGGGGCGGCGGAGGGGCCCCGAGGAGAGGACCTGTTGTGTGTTCGGGTCCGCTCGGCTCGTCCGGCTGCCCTTCCCCGCAGTGTTTGCCCGACTCGAAGCAGGGGCTGGCTGCAATGAGGCTTCGCGCGTGGTTTCCGTAGACGACATCTCAGCATGTCAGTGAAACATCAGTGAGCTGGAAGAACAAGCCGGGTAATTAACATGCAAATAAGTGCACTCCTTAATGAGAGAAAAGCTTTTCCTAGTTCACTGTGTGTCCAACACACTGGCTTCTGCCACGTCCTACAAATAACATCTCRTCTAGGTCAGAGACACGTGTGTATGGGTGCCCGTCTCTCTCGCTGTGATTCTGGCATTCTCACACACCCTCTACCTGTGTCTGAAACACAAATTCTGCCTGGCTGGTGGTGGACAGAGAAGGCGAGATGAACTCATTCCGGTACTCCTGCTAGCTTTGGTGCCAGAGACAGTGTTTGCTTAACAGAAATATAATCAGCTCAATGGGAGAGAGCTAAAGAGCCTCTAACTCTCCTGCAAGGTTGGGCTGCACCGGCTGGGGTGAAGGGGCGAGCGAAGGCCACCCGAGGGCCGCGGAGCCGGGAGTGGGTCCGGCTGCTCCTGTGGACTCCGGGGCAGCTCTCGGTCCCATCCTGAGCTCTYGCTGCCGTCCCCGCTGCCTCCCCTGGCCACACGGGCTCTCGGAGGATGGACCTGGGTGCTGCCTCCTCTCTCTTGCCCACCGCCCTCCGGTCCCCCAGCCCCACAAGACCCTGCAGCTGGACCCCGGTGCCGCCCTGGCACCTCGGCACATCCCCACAGACGCCTCGTCCACAGACAGGCCGCGAGAGCCCAAGAGCCAGGGTGCTCCGTCCCTGCCTGAACCATCCCCTCCCTGCTGGCTGTAGCTGCTATGGAGCAGCTACATTATTACAGACAAATGGGAGGAGAACAGCGGAAGCATAAAATAAATTGACTTGAAGACTAAATCAATAGCAGTTACTCTGCCGACCGCTCGTTTTCATTTATCAATGAAATTGTTGAATTTTTAAACAAAGCTATCGCTAGATTTCCATTCTGCTGCACAAAGCTCTGGAGCACTAGGACCTGGCGCAGGATTAGCAAAGCCCTTGTCACGGCCATCCCTCCAGGACGGAGGAGGTGGAGCCGCTGGAGATGCCTCCCAGGGCTGGTGGGACCCTGTTGTGAACCCAAGTACTCTGGAGYGCTCCCCTGCCCAGGCTGCGGCGTGGACAGGCCTCGCACCATGGGAGTGAAAACAAGGCTTGGCAGGGGCAGCCTGGTTGACTGAGGAACAGAAGATGCTTATTTATTGTTCCTGCCTATGCTGTGAATTTGGGGTCACCTTCATTGAAGAAGTGCTGTTGTTCAAGCCTCTTTCTCTGGTGTGTCTTCTTTGGCCTTTCTTTAAGACCSAAAATAACAGAGCATATCCATGAAATCAGCTAAACCACACACTCCACAAGGCATTTGGTGGAACCCTGGACCTTCTGCTTAGTGGAGCACAAGAGCTGCCATTTACAGCTGTGCTTAGCAGCTGAGGACGGCACGAGGCCATGATGACCTTTATTGCACAAGGAAAGCACTGTGAGAAAAGCTGCCRAGATGATCCACGAGTGCCTGACAAAGGTGCAGAGGATGGAGCAGCAKCCCATGCTGAGCTTTGCAGAGACCAACAACTTTCACTCAAGCTGGTGCCTCCTACTTGGTCTCCTAGCATATGGCAGTGCAGCTACATCATGGAGCTACAGGGGACCCTRGCCTCACGTTGGTGCTCAGAAGGACTATGGAGCTGGACAGGACGTACTGAGCTCTCTGCATTGATTCTACCCCTGACTTTGCAGGAGTCTGGAGAACATTCAAAGACTTATAAAACCTTGAATAGCAAGATTCTGTAAATGAACTACCCCACCATCCCTGCTCCTTCATTGCCCTCTGTTYTAGGGAGGTAGTTAAATGTCCAGTAATTGCCAACTCTAAGTAGACTATTAGGAATTAATAGAAAAGGAATATAAAATTCAACACGAACTCTTGAACACTGTAGCAGGTCTAGTCTCATCTCTAAATATATTAGAACTAAAAAACATAGATAGCAGAACTAAAAGAGGTACAAATAAGAAACAGTACAATGACCAAAGGGATGGGAGGGAATCCATACAAGGACTTTTAGGACTTACATTGATTTTTCAGCCCAAAGAGTACATTGAGAGCAGATAAGATGGAGAGCCACCAGATCACAAGCCTTACTATGAAGCTAAGAAATGAATGTCCTGTCTTTCTTCTGGTGGACAAATGAAAAGGCATTAGAGGAAATCAGCAGATGAGAAGTTCAGAATAAGCAGGAGATGCTTCTTTGCAGAAYTGTAGTGAAGGCAGAAAACTCATAGAGCTATTAAACAAACACRTAGAAAATCCCTGAACTGCCAGAGCTTTAGGGATCTCCAGGATACTTAACAGAGTGTCCTGGACATTTGCTGCATTGGTCACTGTTGGAGACAGGCTGCCTCGTGACATAGCCTTGGCTCAGCCTGTAGGGCCATTCTTATGCTTTCTTCTTCTGCCTCTCTGTGATGGAGTCTGCAAGGGTTTCAGTATTTGCTGCTTTTGGGCTTCAAGTACATGGGCTGCTTTTGTTTATTTTCTTTCTACTGAAGGGAAAGAGATAGTGCCCATGGTGTACTGGGAGAAGCCTTATATAAACCACAGCGAGAGCTGTGACTCCAATGAATACATCACTMAGTAGGCCTGTTCGCCTGTGAAGGGCCCTCACCTCTGCCTACGTTTGGGCATGCTGCACTGGYAGGGTGCTGAACTCACAGAGAAATGAACCATGAAAATGAAGAGATGTAAACCCCAGCAAGGGAGCAGTGACGAGATAATAAGCCACCCTTCACAACTTGTATTCCTTTACAAAGAACATTTTGCTTGCCTGTTTCTCCAGAAAGCCAACTCAGATGTCAAAAATATAAAGTTCTTCTAGGATCTGAAAAAAACCCCCAACATTTTCTTTAAGACTCTGGATTCTTCTCAGAGTGTAGTGCTATTGGTAATGCAGGGAGGGAGAGGTAGGGATAAGGTAAGGAAAACTATACAAAATAATACTAGGGAATGAATTCATGTTTTATTTCCATTTACTGCACATTCAGAGCTGCAGGTTTCTATGTCCCACCATACCTGTCAATGAGAACATACCACGTATTCCCCTGCCAGCTAAATAGCAATGGTGAGAGATACATCCTGAGCCTTCCACCAACTTCTGCTTGTGCCTTGTGTGTTTTCTCTTCCATTCTGATGTCCAGARTACTGCTGAACACAAGCTTAAAAATTGAACATGAAGCTATATAGGTCAATTCATAGAATCACAGAATGCTTAAGGTTGGAAGGGACCTCYAGAGGTCATCTAGTCCAACYCCCCTGCACAYGCAGGGTCCCCTAGAGCATGTGGCACAGGGTGATGTCCAGGCGGGTTTTGAAGATCTCCAGAGAAGGAGACTCCACCACCTCTCTGGGCAGCCTGTTCCAGTGCTCTGTCACCCTCACTGTCAAGAAATTCTTCCTCAAGGTCCTGTGGAATTTTTGGAGCTTCAATTTGTGGCCGTTTCCTCTAGTTCTATCACTGGCCACCACTGAGAAGAGGCCAGCCCCCTCCTCCTCACTCCCTTTCTTGAGATATTTATATACATTAATCAGGTCCCCTCTCAGTCTTCTGCAGGCTGAAGAGGCCCAGCTCTCTCAGYCTTTCCTCATAGGGCAGATGTTCCAGGCCCCTAATCATCTTCGTAGCCCTGCGCTGGACTCTCTCTAGCAGCTCCATGTCCCTCCTGCACTGGGGAGCCCAGAACTGCACACAGTACTCGAGGTGCGGCCTCACCAGGGCTGAGTAGAGGGGCAGAATCACCTCCCTCGACCTGCTGGAGACGCTCTGCTTAATGCACCCCAAGATCCCATTGGCCTTCTTGKCCACGAGGGCACACTGCTGCCTCATGGTCAACTTGTTGTCCACCATGATGCCCAGGTCCCTCTCTGCAGGGCTGCTCTCCAGGAGGTCGGTCCCCAGCCTGTAGGCATGTCTAGGGTTATTCCTCCCCACGTGCAGGACCCTGCACTTGCCCTTGTTGAACTTCACCTCAGTCTGTCCAGGTCCCTCTGGATGGCAGCGCAGCCCTCAGGGCTATCAGCTGCTCCTCCCAATTCTGTATCATCAGCAAACTTGCTGAGGGAGCACTCCATCCCTTCATCCAGGTCATTGACAAATAAATTGAACAGGACTGGACCGAGGACTGACCCAGGGGGACACCACTAACCACAGGCCTATTCACAGCAAGAGAAGGTAAAACATTCCCCAAAGGGCACCAGGAAATCCTGGTGCCTCTCAGTGGAGGAAGAAAAAGGGAGCAGTGCAACCTTGCTCATAGCAGTAATGAATGCAACACACATAAGCCCCTTGAAACCAAAGCAGTGTATAGACGTGGCCTTGACTACATAAACACTACAAACTCAACAGACACAGACTGCAGACTTCTTTATCATGTTTTGGGTGGGCAGGAAGTAAAGGCAAGGATGTCACCGTGCTCACCCGAAACGCACTCCTGCATGTTGGTGCCTGCGTTGCCCTCCCGGAGCCTTTGTCAGCCGCCCACCCCCTGCTCACTTGTCAAGGATACTCCCTGAAATACTCCCTGCTTTTTCAGTGCGTTCCTGACTCGCTCCCCAGCAAGCATTCCCTGGACTGTTCTAGCTAGTGTTTCGCCTCTCTTAGTGACACCACAGTGCTGCGGTAACACCACCTTACCAAAGGCTGGAAGAAACACACACCCCCTGTGTGACACTGCCCCCTTCCCAGACCCTGTTCTATCTGCAAGYAAAAAGCAAAGAATGGAAAGGGAGCTAGCAAGCACTAACTTGACAGGCACCTGTCTTCTCCAGGCCAGAACAAACTGTATTTACTTTCACCCAGAGTATGTTATTATCCAATTATCAACTCCATCTAGTTCTAAGAAATGTAAGTGAGCTGTTTCTAAGAGGCTGAAAGTGCACTATTAGCCTAGTTCTGATTCTCAATTCTTGGGTTATTTCACACGGAAAATGTGCAACTGCTTTTAGGTGACATTATTTTACAAAGTGTCGGTCTCTTCATGGATATGTAAGTCCCATAAATGCACATGGGAATTGAAGGAACATTAAAAAAACCCACACAAATAAAACAGGAAAACAAAAACCAGAATAAATTGTATTTTGGAAATAATTCAAACATATTTAATAAGTGTTATAATGTTAATACAAACTAAATATTCTTGGTCTACAAATTTTTAATCTATAGTTTTACGGTTTAATGTTAATACAGTAGCATAAAATAAACAGAACTTCTAAAGTGTTGAGGTTGGAAACCTAAAATATGATGTTTAGTTCAACACTTAGGACAACATAGCAGATGCAGATGCCTAAAGGAGTTTTTAGAAAGTGAAGAACCCCTTTTAGCAAGTGAATATAGAAATATATTATTCTTTCTGACAGCTGTACCCCTCCAAAAAGCATGTATTTCATAAATACTAGCACTGAAAGCACCTTTAAAAGAAATGGGCATGAGGCTTAAATGCATTTATAGCGATCTGCCTCTGCACTTCCTTGTTTCATCAATTTGCCTGGCTCAAACATCAGATCTATAATATACTCCTGAGGAGGAAGCAGAAGTCCAGTTATTCCTTGAGGAGACTCATCAACTAACTTAACTTCATTCCAGGCTCTGTTATACTCGCCACGAACTAAACTGCAGCCAATGCCAATCCTGTCTGCTATCGCCTAAAAAAGAAAGAAAAGGGAGTTAATCACAGTTAATATATTTTGCCTGCACTTTATACAGCAAGGTCAGGAGATGCTTAAAATGAAAAGAGACACCTGAAAAGCCAGGGGCCTTTTAAAAAGAGGCTCTGTAAATCTCTAAGGTGTCCCTAGGTGCAATCTCTATTGTTAGTTCAGCTTAGAAATTCTTGGCTTATTGATATTATTTTTACCATGTTCTAAGCACAGCATAAAAATATTAATTTTAACTCTTTTAAGTTATATTATCCTATACATTATATTATATTATATATTATAATATATATACTATACATGATAATGTAATATAATATATATTACAATATATATTTTAAGCAGATATACTTGCATATCTGCTACTCCTTCTGATCTCAAATGAACCCCCAGCACCCAGTAATGCCTTCTTTTTTTTTTTCTAGCTGGAAGACTCATTTCTCAATAATGTTCTACAGAACTGTCTATACAAGCAACAAGGCTAGGTACACTGCACACTGTACCGAGTATGAAATATTAACTGTTAAAGGCAGCATTTCTCCCGGTGTAAGTTTAGGATTGCTGCCCGGCTCTGAAGCGCACGGCCTGCCTTTCAGCCTTGCTGATGTGAGAAGCAATGAAACACACGGGAAATGGCTGCTAGATGGAACACCTGCGTTTCCCGCCGGCTGCGGGATCACTGGCACAGTTCTAATGTTTTCCAGCTATGAAACAGCTTTCTCAGGATGCTTCCCCTTTGAAGGGCTGCACTCAGTTTTTAATATGTGCCTAACACACAAGGATATCCCTTGCTTTAGGGAGCCCTTGTAGCTCCCTTGTAGCTCCCTAGAGAGAGGATCTCTACAAAGATTTCTTGTGAGACATTATGGAAAGAGGGCACTGGTAGGGCAGGGAATATTGAGGTTGTTTCATTAAAGTTAATTCACCCCTGCAGACCTCCACAAAGTCAGGAACTTTCTCCCCCTATAGACACCATAAATTTAGGACTGTGCTCTTTTTTTCTGAGCTCCTGTGTGCTCTTTCCTGRGACCATCATGCTTAATGACAAAACCTTCTCCCTTCCTTCCACCCAAGAAGGGTTGAAAAGAGCCAAGCTACCCAACAGCCAAGGGAAAAGGGATGGGCCAGATAAGCAGCTTGCATCAGTACATCGATACATGAAGAGGGAGGAAGTGGTGAAGCCTCCTAGGCTATGAAACTAGTGAATGAAAGCTCTAATATGCTCACATAGAATACTGGAGAGATACCAACTAGAAACCGTCCCAACAGGTTTACATTGAAACATGAAAAGAAGGAAACTGCATAATTCAATACTTTGCAGTTTACAGAAAATGTAAAATATTTTGACTCCCAATCAAACATTTTGGCTTTTTGCCATTTATCAAGTATTCTGCTGATATCRCTTAAGACAATTTAATGACAACAAGGATGTTTACAGAAACTGGCAATGCTGGCTTTCATTCACAGGGAAATTGATTTTGCTAGTGAGAAATGACTTAAATGTATACAAAAGACTTTTCTTGACTATAAATATTATATTATACTGTTGCAAGTATACTTTAGTTTATATGATCCACTAACCAAAAATAAGGTGATGTTGCAAAATAAATGTTAATATACCTTGAAAAGCAGAGCTCTGTGGTAGAATGTTCCTTTTTTGACTTTCCCAATGGGCACAACATTGCATTTCAGCTCAAATTCAATTTCACTTATGTGAAGTTCCCAGCTGAAGTCATGCAGTCTGTCTCTTTCAATTGGGCCACCCATCTTGTCTGCAACAAACCTGTTCAGTTTATACCAAGATCTATTAAATCTATAAATTCTCTTGTATTTTACCACAAAAAATATATCAGCAAAATGAAATGTATAGGAACGATAAGTGAATGACATATGAAGTCATAATACTTTTGTTATGTGTGCTTTATTTTTCTTTTATTTTAGTAACTGTTGATTTATACATGCTCACTATTAAATACAGGCCGCCGTGATTCAGGTAATTCAGATTTGTCAGTCTTAAGGTGCACCAGCTGTTAGCAGAAACTTTTGAGAGGAACAGTACAAGTACCAAGAACTCATAGAAAAATTATCAATAAAAAGTCAGTTTAATGAGGAAATTGTTGAGAAACTAGCATCTTTCTTTACAGCTAAGAGATTACATGAACTATTGATATGATATATGGCCCTGTCAGTTTCTGGAAACTATTTAAAGTCCTATGAACCTGCAGACGGCACAAAGAAAGCCATAGATAGTCATCCCAATTCCTGATGCAGTCACATTCAGAAACGATACTTCAACTTCTGCACATCAAAGCTGGTATTTCACACAGCGCCTATATGTAAAGGCCTTCGTCCCTCACAGTGTCCTCAGCCAAATGTTCCCTAGGTCCTCCCAAATGACCCTAACTGTGCACAGAGCGTGGTGGAGCTGACAGGGGAGCCATAAACCACAGCCTCAGCTGTGAGCAGAATGAGAATGCTGCATGGCCTCTCTGCAGCACTCTGCACACCAAGAGCTCCTGCCCTCACAGTATCTGCAAGGCAGTTTCAAGGGCCTTATCTCTCAGTGTCTAGGACCAAAGGAGCGGCACCAGCACAGATCCAGGGAGCCATCCYGGAGCAGATGCGGCATGGTGTCTTGGAGATGGCAACTGCTGGGTAAGCCCGGAGAAGTGGGTGGCTCCAAGCACTCACTGGTGCTGCTTGTGCCCAGACCCTTTGCRTGCAAAGGTGTGCTGTGTTTGCTTGAAAGCAGAGGCAGGCAGCACTACTGTGTGCTCTCTGATCTATGCAGGCTCTCTTCCCTGGGATCATGGCAGGACCACTCTCGAGTCCTCCTGTGGCTGCCTCTTCCGTCTCGTCTGATCCTATGCACACTATTCAGCTTAAGATGGAGAATCTACAAAATCCCCCAGAAAACATTCCTACTTAAGTTCCTTATGATTGATTCACTGGGTTATGTGTTTGCAAAGACTTAGTTGGTGTGTTTGAAAAGTGGCTTTGAAATAGTATTTTATGGGTTCCACCTTGAGAAAGGTGGCGTGATTTATAGGCAGCAGAACAGCTCAGGATGAAGACCTGTCTTGTCAAATTTTGCAATCAACAGAAAAGTCATTCCTCATGGTGAGGTAGACCACTTCATTAAAAATGAGGCTGATCAGAACAAACAAATTGTGTTAGACTCAGCAGAACGTGACACCAAACTCCCCAGGTAGAGAAGCCAACCAGGGAGCTGCTAAACAGTAAGTAAAGGTTAAACTAAGAAGATGAAAGCTGACACACTGCTTGGAGATGCCAGTGGCCGGACTGAGCAGTGAATGTAACTAATGAGTCCCACCCTGATGACAATAGGCTGTACACAGGACACATTATACCACACACAGCATCAATCTGAGGTTCTGGCACTACTAAATATCAAGACCTTAATTASAGTAGCACCCAAATACTAAATAAGCGTGCCAATCCTTTTGGTACTATATAAAAACAAAATACAAAAATTATCTTGTCCTGAGAGGTTTTAAACTGAGCTAAGCTACAAAGATCTGAAGAGAGGAAAGGGATGTTACACAGAGAAGCTGCAGCACCATCAAGACTTAGGCCAGGGTTTCATTGCAACCATTTAGGCTCTGCAGTGCCTGGGCCTTGACTACACACTGGTCATAAGCAGCAGTCAGGTAACACATGGGGCTTGCAGGATCCTGGGGCAAAACACCTACCTGAAGTAGGAGACAAGGTTAAAGCAAGGGGAGGAGGTGGATACGTGGACGGGCAATGAATGAAGGGGCTGGGGAACAGGAGGGACAGGCACTGCCTGAAGCTGAAGCCAAATGCCTGTGAAGGTGCAAGAAGGAAGAGGCGGGGAGGGAACAAGGAATCTGCACAGGGCAGGAAAGGCCCAGGCAGAAGGTCACGGTTCTCTCAACACCTGAAGATCACACTGCCGACTAAAAGCAAACACATACTACACTAAGTGTTCGAATTCTGTTATCTTCTAATGCAGCACTTCTTTACTGACAAGGTTTAGTTTATTATAGCCTGTTTTATTTCACTTACTACGTTATACAACTGGGCATGTGCATAGTGAGTGACAAACTGTACAAAATTCCATGTGCATGGGATTAAAAAGGCACCTCTTGGGAACATGGACTTTCTATCCAGTAAAAAAGTTTGCCATCTGGGGTCAGTTTTTAGATCCTCATCCAAAACTCCATGGAATCAACAGAAAGACTGAGCCACAGAACCCATTTTCTGATCAGGACATAAAGCAATAGCAGTAACAAAGCAATGTCTTTACTTGCTTGCACCTAGTCATTTGTTTTAAAATTCAGGGGGAAAAATATTTATTATTTTCCTAATGTCTGACTGCTGTTCAGCAATGTTCAGGGCATTAACGCCAGCAAGATGTCAAGATCACTAGCAAGAACACAGCCTTTTATCTCTGTTATCACAAAACAGGTGGAATGTGAGCATGGGTGGGAGGGGCATCTTGCATGAAACAACTACTCTAAAAAAACCCAAAAATTCACAAAACAAAATTATTAAAATACTTTAAAGATAATCTTCACTATGTATTGATTTGGAGAAATAACAAGTAACTTTTCAATAAAAATGCTGGAAAAGCTGGTTTATCAGAAATTTGCACTGAAAAGGATCAATATAAGTAAGTTCTTATTCTGAAAATGTTGGAAAAAAGAAATTCTCCACATGAATATTTTCAAAATGTGAAATTCAGATTGTAAAAATCACAAGTGATATTTTGTTTAAAAAGTAAACTAATTGCAATAAAATCAGAAACGCTAAGCTTAAAATCTTAAATGTTGTCAAGATTCTGGACTGAATCTGGTTTGTATTCCAGCTGAGGATAGGAAAAAAAAAACACAATGTTTTTTGTTGTAGGTTAAGAAAATTGTTCCTTTACCAATCCAACTTATTTGCATTAGTTCTGAAAATACAATTCAGTACTCACTGTGCAAGAGCCACAACCTGGTTCCAGGTAGTTGTTAGTGGCAGAATTGTTTTGGAAGCATCATTAATGTATTCCAGTAAAGCAAAGTCAGGTGGTGGCGACCACTGTACATTTTCAAGGTTTACTTCCTCTTGGACTTCAGGTGTAATCTGAACATCTTCTTCCTTCACTTTTTCCTCTTCTTTTTTCATCCTCCCTTTCCTTGCATAGAAAAAATATATATGCTTTTTTTTAGAATATTGTCATTTTGAAACTACTCCAAATGAGTAGTTCTACACCAAAACATATTAGACAAACAGATTTTGGAGGGGAAGGTATGGGAACTCTTGTCTCCTGATAGAATACTCCAAAATCTACAAAACTTYAGAGAACACTTAAGGAAAAGATGGTTAAGAGCCACTTGACACTGTCTCCATATTAATACTCCTCTAATTTTGTCTATGGACAAATACATGGATTATCTAGGCTAGAAGTTACTTATCCAAGTACAGCTACATAATAATAACAACAAGCTTTTCAAGTGGAAATACTTTTAGACTGTTACAGCTTACATGCAGTCATGAGTCAAAAATAATAAATTTCCAYGGGTTTATACTTGACAGAAATCTCTACCTCAAATAAAGAAACTATTGATATCAACACTATGGCCCGAATGGTGGTGACACATATCAGGCAGCAGTCCAGGTAGCTGTAAGTCTATGTGTTTTGCAAACTRCAGCATAGTTTGTAAGATAAAGATTTTATAAGAAATCTATGTTTTCTTGACTATTTTTTTTCACTGCACATATTACATTTACCATAAAGTTCAGGACTTGAAAGATGACTGTGATCCTGAACAGATATCACAAACCTTTTCAGTATAGGTCCTGAGCAATTTTACTGTGAAATATGACAAAATAACTTCTTCCTTTTCTCTAACAATTCTGGCACTATTGGAAGGAAAAAAAAGAAAAAAGACCACCAGAGAACACAGCTTCAGGGCACATCATTATTATTTTATGTTCTTTAATTTATTCTTAATTTTTTTGCAATTAACACATTTCAGCACTCCAAAGACTGAAAGCWTTGTAGGAAGCAGAAGGACATATGGCATTATCAGTAGCATAATTCCAGTAACTTGTTCTCAGAATACTTTGCAAACTTTTCTTTTACCTTATTGAGATTTGTCACATTCAMCATAAGCCCTTTTTACAGATTAAATAAAATCCATTTTAGAAGGTCAACCAATTTAGATTTAACACTCAAATAATTTCATCACCCTCTTAAATAACTGCTATTAATTATGTTTATACTTAAAACAGCAGACAAACAATGTTCTTTATCTAAATCGAGTCTCTCTAACTATAGCTTTTAACTAGGGAACCTTATTATGATAGTTTAAACAGCTACCTACWTCCATATTTACACTCATATTAAAGGTTCAGAATAACCTTTTTTTAAAAAATTAACACTTTCTGCATCTCTGGTGTCCCACTTAACAGGTTTTCAAAACAACAGATTTCTGCAAATGTTATAGTTCTTGTTCTTTGACCACTTTCCCTCTTTCCCTGTTGCTTTTCCTTTTTATCCTCCCAAAGCTTCTTTTTCCTCCTATGAAAAGTGCACTGTATAATCATTGCACTATATTAGGAAAATGTGTTCTGTGTATTCAGGTTACTGTTGAATCACGCTTGTTCTATTTCTTTGTRGTCTTTAGGAAGAAAAAGTCGAGAAGGAGAGGTCTGAACAGTAATTCTCTGCTTTTTGCTTCCTRTTTCTCTGAGGTTTTTCTCTTGGTGCAATGGCTCTTCTAAGATTGTCTTCCAGCTTTCTCTGCCCTACTGATCAGCTCGTCAATCTGTCATTTKTGTTTTATATTTGCCTCATAAGGAACCATGAACTTGCTTTCATAGTGTCAGCTATGACACCTATTTTGTTTCATTTTTTCCTAAATTAACATTTTAGCCATCTTTAGAAAAGGAGTAAATAAATATTGAAAAGTATGTCCTTAAATGCTTTATTATAACATAGCACATAACAAATGCATGTTTATCAGTGCACATTAAAGATTATCTTTTAGCCCAGTCAATGCATATATCAGATACACAACTGTTTGATCAAAAATATTGCTATCTGTCTATGCAAATATATGTCAAACTATCTAYTAGGCACTTCCTCCACATCTACTTAAAACTTTACCAGCAGACCATTATAACTGTCCTTTCCCTTACCTTACAACTTCCGTTTACATAAACTAGTATCACTTTTCAAAAACAATGGTTTTAAACTGTGTGTTCAGTCATACTTAGCAAAATAGTGATACACAGAAACATGCGATCAAAGGGAAAAAGCATTTAGGAAAAAAAGCAAAGCATGTGTGAGACTTGGAGACAGCTACTGACCTTCAAGTAACTCCCATATATCTCACAAATTAATAGCAATAATGATGTATGAATTATGGATTCAAAATGAAAGACAATGGGGTTATAAATCATACAACTTGATCATGACATTCAAAAGCAATTATTTCATACTTGAAGAAAGAAGTCTTGGTATCCTTGCAAATTTGCTATGAGGAAATTGAGCCAGGCATTTGCTTTTTCCAAAATACATGTCTTTTTTTTTTTGCTTTCTAAACGTTATGCTTGCTAACAGTGCAGTCATTTACTGAGTAATTGACATAAACTATATTAAAAAGCAACTAGCAAGGGTATGTTCACCTCACACTGAAAAACAAACGCAATTCACATGATTCATTTCTACCATAAAATTATTTAAACTGAATTTCAGAAGTGCTTGCAATCTAAATAACCAATCAATGTAAGTGTCTGCTTTGTAAGTTTGTAACTTTTAGAGAGAATAACCTTACAACTTGGGTCCTGAATATAGTCAGAAACTCTCGTCTTCACAGTCAGGAGCCATCACCTCAACAATTTGCCACAATTTGCATGTCAGTTCTAAATGAACCTATAGGTACATAATTCATAGTATAATACCTTGAGCCTTTCTCTCTGCTGCTGCTTTTGTTGAGTGAAGACCTTCGTCCAGATAATTCATGTTTTTCTTCCACTGGAGATGCCATTAAACTATTGAGATCACAAAATAGGTTCCAATTTTCTCCCTTCTTATTGCAAATTTGATCTTTCAAGTATACACACACACACACACACATATACATGTACAAACATATATAAAAGCTATAAGAAATCTACAACTATATCAAAGGGATTAGTTCGTGGATGAGCTCCAAGCTAAAATTTGAAAACATAGTAGCTCAGGTCCTAACAAGGACCCAATTTCTCCTCCTTTTCAAGTCCTGTAGCATTTAGTATTTCATAATGTCCACCATTGGTTAAAACTCACAGCCTTGATGTGTGCCAAGGTCTCCTTATACTTTAAAACAAGAAAAGTTAGGAAGCCAAAACTGACATCCACACAAACCAGTGTGACAAACTGCAGATTCTCTAAGTTAGCTAACAGAAATACTGAGGAGAGGTTAGAGGTTACATCATGTTCCTATCAAGGATTAGGCAGCATGCCATTGACTGCAAAGAGGCTCTATTTGGGCTGGATTCAGAATACCTAATTCTTCCACTAGAATGAGGTGCTTATTCCAGTGTTCTCTGAAAGGCCTAACTGCGGTCATGGTTGTGCTACTGTTTTACATAAAGACTTACTGGTTCAATTGGAAGACTGTGGTTCAGTTTAACAAGCTATGGTTTAAGTATTTTATATTAACAGTCATCATGGCCAGGGCTAGAACTTAAGCTTCCCCTCTCTCAGAGAAGCATCCAAGCAGCTGAAGCAGAAAGCTTTGTCCTTTGTATCTCATCACTAGTGAAAAGCTACAAAAAGACAGAGTAGGACAGCTATATTCTGAATATCATGTGACCTGCTAATGGGCAGGTGCAGGCTCAAATCCTTGTTCTATAAAAGAAGGAAGTAAAATTCCCATAACCTTAGAGATCCTGGCTCCTGTGGCATAAGCACACACGACCATRAGCACAGTTCCACGAGAAGTTCCAAGGAGAATTGTATCTACTGTATGTATCAGAGGGAGTCCTTCATGAGCCAGGCATTTTTAAGCTGAGCATTATTAAAACTAAACTGGTTCTGGGCCTGCCTTTGTCAGCTTTTACTCAAGTATGGAATTTTACTGGCAGAAATTTAAACCAGAAATAAGGGTGCACGTAGGCAGCATAAGAATTTTTTTGTGGGCCTAGGTTCTAAACTGAAAAAAAAAATCCACTCTGATTTCCCTATGTCTTGATTCTCAAGCTGTAGAATAATAGCATTTCCCTGGTTCCTAAGTATACTGAAAGGATAAAAAGCTGAATAACTGTGAGATGATCAAATACAGCATGGGGAGGAGGGACAGATAACTCCTAAGATGGACAGAGGAAGATTATTGCAATTAGGAGGTGGGAGACTCTGAAAATATGTTTAACACTATATTTGAATATTTTTACTCAGTTAGAAAACTGACACTATTTTCAATCAGAATTCTATATCTGATGTTAGTACAATATTAGTTCATTGACATCCAGTATAATCTATAGACCATACCTGGTTTTTTCTCTACTGCCTCGTCTTAAAAAAGGATGTGCCAAGTTAGTCTGTTCATTAGATGCATCTTGTGGCTTTTCCTCTACTGCAGGGACACTGAAATGAAACAAGACATTTTTACATATTATTTTTTAGAAATAGGACTTGCATATTAAGCTAAGCAAATAAGYTTCTTATTTTACAAGACAATAAACATCTTTGTAAGAAGATAGGAATGTAAGAAATAACAAAGCAACTAGCACACCTGTGATTCATTCAGGGGTCAAAAACAGCATGGACTACCAAAGATGGATACATAAGTAACTGGGCAGTAAGACTGCTGACAGGGTACAAAGAAAATAAGCTGTATCAAAGAAAGAAAACTTGATAGAAAAAGACATTAAGACAACTTTAGGAATCAACAAAGAGTGTGGATGGTTAATTTGTCATAGATGTTCTCAGACATCTTTATAGTGTCATGTACAATCTTAAAAGGGAAGTTAATGATCCTGTAAACCAAATATGTGATGTGTTGACAGAGAAGAAGGTTTTGGACTTGCAAAATATTGGTAGAGCATTCTTTGATCTGTAAGTCTGTTTAGAGGAAATGACTTCTAGTTAAACAAGCCAAATATCAACTTCCTGCATTCAAACTGACGCTGGCTTCAACTCAAATAGAGAAGAAATGCATATAGGTTCTTTATATTATTGCACTACAAATACTGAATGCATCCTAAAGTTTTGATGCTTGACTTTGTCCTGCTTCCTGGGATGATCTTAAAATTCCACATATTTGTTGGTATAAGAAGATGATAAATCAGGTTTTGTTGTCATTCATATTGATATTCAGTGAATGTCSCCCCATTCAGAACAAAGGTTGTTATATGCATGAGACTTCATGGCTAAGTTTCCAAGAAACCCAGCTAAACTGAATATATCTTTTCTGTCTAGCGGAAAAGTAATTATCAAAATTCATTATTTTATAAAATACAAATCTCTTGTCTCCACGGACATGAAGCACTGTGTTGGAGTTAAAATATTTCTCTCACAATACAAATATCACAGTAATATAGTATTATTTGAAAGGTAGACAAGGTGGAAAAAGTGAAAAAGGTGGAAAGATGAAAAAGGGGAGCTACTGCAATGAAAATTGTCAGATCAAATGTGACTCACGTATTCTGCGGTTTAGCATTAATGAAGATTATGGCTCGACGATCAGTAAGCTCTTGTTTACTCAGTTCCTCCAAAGATAAAAATTTCACTCCAGGTTGTATCTACAAAAATATTATAAATATTATATTATAAAAAATATCAGTCGTTCTGGTCTTCTACAGTTGAACAGAAAATATATTCTTTAAAAGATATTTAAAGCATCATTTAAAATTCCAAATATTTAACAGAATAGTCTATATGAGAACTTCTAGAAATATTCAAAATATATCAGTTATTTCTTCATTAATTTTCTTAGGTAAGATGGTTTATAAATAATTTATTTTAAAAATATTTTTATTATGTCATCTTATATCTAGAATAAATAAATGCTTCTGCCTCCAAAGACTTTTTAATCTTGAATAGATTTTTTCAAAAGCAATCAAATGCTTTAGTAGCATATATTTTACTGATTTTTCAGTATGACTGGTATTTTCCATTCTTTTGGTAATTTTGCAAATACAAATAATAAAAATTCTTTGCAAATAATTTTCCAATCTAAATAGAAGGCAGTACTGAGTAGCAATGCACAGTATTGTCAGTCTTTATAAAAATACTGCTTTGTGAGAGAAAGGATTAAAGAATTGTGAAAAAGGTGAAAATATGAGCTCCTTCTTTATGTTTAAAAATAAGAGAAAAAGAAAGGAAAAAGGTCATTAATTGTTAGGTTAGTATTAAGTATACTACAGTGAAAGAGATTAGAGGAGGAAGGATCTGAAATAGAAAGAGAATTTGGAAAAAGGTCCTGACTATGTGATAGCGTGAAGATGATGTTTCACCCCTATGGGAAGATATAACCAAAAGAAACTAGTAAGAAAATATTATTCTTTTTAAGTAAAGTAGTTTATCAAAAGTAGCTTACCTGACCACAGTCATAGAATCCATCAGTAATAATGTTATTTGATGATAAATAACCCATCTGGCCGTACTTTTGGGAGAGATTGTTATCAAGTAGCTTTTCCAGAGCTCCTTTACTAAAGTTATTTTTGTGCCCCGTTGACAGATTAATTTCTTCTAGGTTCTCTAAAGCCCTGTTTGACAAAGCACCAAGGCTAAGTCATCATTAGGTACCAGCTAATTGTTGTTACACAGTTCAGGGTTGGTTTTCAGTATTACTGAGAACCTAGTACCTACTATCAAGACATAGATTCATTTCCAAGCCCCAGCCTCTTGCCCTCCAGGCCCGCAAGAAGGTGACTGTGCTACCTACAATTCTTTCTCTAAAGAAAAAATGCCTTGCAGTGCTCCAAAGCAAAAGCAATTTCTGTAGACAGCCAAACAGCTACATAAAGGATCTGACAGGATGCCACAACCAACCTTTTATCAGAAAGATGCTACAGAGAACTCGAGAATAAAAAGAATATAAAAGCAGAGCAAAGGAATAGTGTGCAGAGCTGACCACATGGTACAGTTCAGGGAATCTCTCTCTACAGCTTGTAATGCAGTTTACCAGCTCCAGTTCTGTGTTATCAACTGTGTGAATCTCCCTRTTTTCTGACTGCTACTGGCCATGGGGGAGGGTCAGCTGGCAGAGATTTGCTGAGCTTGGATTAGCAGAGCCACCCAGTGCTTGCACAGCATGGAGGACAAAGCAGATGACAACATGCAGACATGGGATGACAGCAGCTCCAATTCCTTGAGCTACTCTTGCTGCTGAAGCCCATGTAGCTTTGGGGAGAAGCTCCCTAAGGAAGTAATAGAAACTGAATCAGGAGGAAAGAAGGYACTGCACACTGCCGCCTCGGAGCTGCCTTCCGCTTAGGCAGAAGTGGAAAGGAGGAGATTCTAACATGGTTTATATGAGCGTGTGTGTGCAAGTGTGYATGCATACGTATGCAGAAGTGTGCATGTGTGTACATATATTTTATACATGTAATACCTCTGAAATTTCAGAGAGGACAGACAGGGTCACAGAAGAGCAGGGAAGGGCAAACACAGGATCTACATTTAAAATGGAAAAAAACAGGAAATAAAGAGAGATCATTCAGTCAAATTTCAGAGTCCAAAGGACTCTRGATCAAATTATGAAACAATCATTTTGAAAGCATGCAAGAGATAAGATGGTAAGAAATAGCCATTATGTATTTGTCAAGAATAAATCATGGAAAGCCAATCTAATCCTTTCTGTGATAGGGTAACTGATGTAATGTATAGGCAGAAGCAGTAGATGTGAGATATGTCTTGACTTTGAGATATGTTTTGACTTTAATATGTCTTTTCACATATTCCTACTTGAATACTCATGAGCAAGTCAGCGAAATATGATCTACATGAAAATAACATGAAGTAGTGCCTGACTGGTTGAAAAACTATGCTTAATGCATTATTATCAATAATATGCTGTCAACCTGGAATGATACATAAATTAGAATCCTACTTTTCTATTGTCACAAAGAAGGGATTAGATATGAACAGCACTATATACAAGATATGGAAAATAATTACTGAGCTGTATTTGATGGTGGTATGACCTCAACTGAAGTATCTCATCCAGGCTGGGAGACTGCATTTTAAAATGTCATAAATAAATGAAAGAAATTCAGGCACTGTGACAAAACTATGCAGGAGTTCAAAAGAATAAAAAGTTTAACCATGCTGTTGTTTTGCCATGGAAGGGAAAAGGAGAAATGGACATGGACCATGAGAAAACTTGATAGCTTAAAAAATCTGCACTGTTATAAAAAAGGCAGTTATTCAACCCCACTGAAAGTAGGACAAAATGCAATTGGATTGATTTACTGTAAGGCACATCCATAACCCCCAAACCCTTCTAATTTCTATTTAATCCCTTAGATAGGTTACCTCAGAAAATTGTGAAATCTGCTCAGAATTGGTATTTACAAACATATTCAGCAAATGTAAACAGGTCAGCATAGCTGATTCAGTCTTTAGCATCACCTATAAGGCCCTATTCAGACTTACATTTTTAAGATTGTGACCTTGCAGATGCAGTTGCAGGCAGATTAAGTGAGTGCACCCAGTAACCTGAGAAGTGTCTAGCAGAGGGAGTAGGGCAATTGCACACAATGACACACAATTATAACTAAAAGAAYCACCCTGTACAAAAGTCCAATTTCRTAAATCTTATAATCTAAGATAGCTTTTCTAATTCAAATATTAATAATATGGAACACAGAGTTCTTAAGAAAGAATAGTCTCCTTTATGTGGCACTTCAACAGTTAACTTGCAGTTAACTAGATCTTGTAAACCAAATTCAGCTCTGTGTAATAAGTACAATTCACTGCATGTTGAAATCATGTCAAAGCTTTAATTTCAATTTCCTATTGTCTGCRGCATTGTAGCCCCTAATTTTGATTGACATATGCCTATCTTCAATGTAAAAGCTAGTTCAGTCACAGAAACAATGTTTTTATAATTCAGACAGAGAGTGCTCTCCCTTCTGGTTAGCATGTTCTATTTCATACTTCTCTTACTTAAAACCAGTACCACTTCATCTGTAGCACTGATGGTGTAAAAGTAATTTCTGCTTACAAAACTAAAAGTGTATCTTAATTTTGCTATTCTGTTCTAAATATATAAAGATCAACTTCAAAATCTTCCCCTTGATACCGTTCCTACTCACCCCAGCCTACACAGCTCAATAGCTGTCGGTTCATCACTTGCACAAACCATAACAGCCCAACAGGCATTTCTTCTRACTTCTTCATTCCTAGAACGCAGCAATTCAATGAGTGGTCCCAGTCCATTTGCATTTCTTAACTATTAAAGAAAGAAAAAAAAAGATGAGATTGCTACTAACAGCAATCCTAACATGAAGAGTCTATGCAATTCTCCTCTGAAACATTTAAACCCTGTAGACAAACTCTAGTGGGCTGGTAGAATGGTCATTTATGAGGATTTTCTCCTTCTGTAAACTGTAAGGAGGCTGGAGTCAGAGGGCTTTACACTGGTCCATGCAAACTCATCTGCTAAACCATCCATCCTGCAGCTTGCTCTGTGCTCTGCTGCCTCCTAGCAACTAWTTTTTATCACAATATACTTAAATTTGCACTACACTGTATGTATGACAATCATCATAACACTCTTTCTCTTCTATGCTACACTCTGTCTCCTAAATGCTGGAGGAAATTTTGGTCAGCCAGGTCCCTGCAGAGCAAGGACACTAAGAAAGGCAGACTATGCTCCTTACTCGTATCCTAATTACTAGCCTTGAGGCTTGAGAAATCTCCAGTTTATCTTCTATGAGTGTAGATGGCACCATCCTTCATTATGAAAATACCATGACCATTGATGAACAGATCTAAGTTCAACTCACTACATGCTACTGATCAAGGGATTCATTATATTTTGAGTTTTATTTACTCCAGTCACGTCCTGYCAGACATTGCCACCCAGGCCTTGAAAATGCACAGCAAAACAACACTGAAAAAAGGTGAATAGGATAGAACTGCTCATGTTGAAAATACATTGATGATCCTAGGGGAAGGAAATCTTAATKCTCATAAACATGGGGACTCAGATATAGCTAGCTAGCTAGATATAGCCATTCAGTTAAAACTCATTGAAGCCACTGGAAAGCCATAAAAGACAGAGTGAATTAAAACAAATACAGCAGTAAAGCTATAACTTAAAGAAAACCCTTYCAGCATTTCATGACAAACTGAGCTAAGTTCAGCTGAGCAAGCCCAAGATGAAAGCACAAAATCAGTTACTATCTGGGAACAAACAGAATTTAAGACAGATATGCAAAATACAAAAACCCAAGGTAAGTGTAATGCAAACTTCTGCGTTGAGAAACGCTATAAATAACGGCAAACTTGTGCACAGTTTTACCTCCGTTCTTGCCTCGGCGTCACAAGCAAACGCCGCCACGGCGAAGGCGGCCTTGCTCTGCACGTGGCTGTTGGTGGAGCGCAGGGCTCCCGCGAGCGCGCCCATCGCGCCGTGGCTAAGGACGCTCAGGCGCAGCGGCTCCTGCGAGGCCATGTTTGTGAGCACGGCAGCCGCGCTCGCAACGGCTCCGTCTAACTGGGAACTCAAGGCGTTTATTAATGGCTCGATGCCCTCAGCCTCGGCGACAGCACTAGTAAAACAAAAGGGAAAAAATCTGCAATTTTAGAAGCTTTTTCTTCCTCTTAATGTATTATATTTAGCAACTAAATCTGTACATTTCAAGAAGAACATCCATAAAGTACTGCTTAAATTATTGCTTACTTGCAGTGAGTTGCAGGGCTGACATATATACTCTGAATTACAGAATGAAAGTGAAACTAAACATTGAAATGCAAAACCACATTTTTCTGATGCCATAAATGGGTGGGAGCTGTAAAGACACAACCTAAACAGATGAAACAAGTTACAGGCTTCTGGATTCTTTAATGCAAGACATCAACTCTTTCTTTCTTTCTTTTAAAGAAGTGAATTAGATCCTGTATCTTTCCAAAGAAGCCAAATTTCTGCATCTTTACTTCCAGTCAAATGCCTCTGCGGAGGCTTATCGCCTTTCCCCAAATTCATTCTAACACTTTTCAGGTGAGGATTATAGCACAGGGTGATTCACACTTCTGCTGTCTGTGCCCTCTTGTTACACTTCTGCGTTAGGACACCTGGATGGCGCCAACCTAATGCCGCAGCTTCGGGTGCAGTGCAGCTCCACGTGAGCTGATGCAGGCAGCAAGAGCACAGCAGACACAGTTCTGTGCTGCCTGCTTCTGTGGTCCCACATTACTGGGCACCCCTTTAAATATTTCTGCAGATCCCCTTTAAATATTCCTGCGGATCCCAGATGGTCATTGCATCCTGCTGCTGTGAGATGAAGCTCCTCAGCAGGGCCAAGCCAACTGCTAGGATGCCCAGTCTAAGGCAACTAAGGTTTGCAAGCTGACTTGCCAACCACCAAGTGCAAACAAAGCTGAAGGAAGAATATGGAAAGGAGGGTGCAAAGATCCCCTCATACATCTGGGTTGGCACACYTACAAACAACACCGCTGAAGCAGCAGTGCTGAGGAAACGGTAACTTCAGGCAGGTGATAGCAGGAGGGATGGGCAGYTGTACCACTGGGGACACAGGGAAATAAATCAGATGTGCTGCCAAATTAATAGTAATGTGGGACTTCATCTCAGTCACAGCAGAAGGAAACAGCCTATAAGAGCTCCATCCTAGCACTGCTGTTCCRCTTCCACTATTTAACTGAAAGGAGCCTTTAAAAAATCAATTTCCTATTTAATATCTRGGGTAAAGAATATATTTGAAAGCCTCTGGTGGCACTGCTTGTAATGACAGTAAAACCTCAACTACGGCTGATGCAGATCCTGAAGAGAGAACTTGGATTGGTTGAGGGGACTCTCCAATGCTCTAACAAACCTGACTTTCACAAATTGAAAAGATTGGAGTTACCACTCCTCATGTGTTCTTTACCCTAGGCAACTAATAGAAATGCCGTTTACATTCTTCAGATACCATAAGGTCCTTCATATTTTGAGCGYTTTGTTTGCCTTCTTGCCAAGACTGTTTTTCTTTTTACTAAACAATGTGTGTAATGTATGTTTGCCATTGTCTTGTCATGCATTTCAATGTTATTATTTTCAACATTGTTATACAACACCACATATAAAAATTGAATTTTCCTCCTTATGCATTTGTGTATAGTATTTGATCAAATGATTTGAGGCATATGYCCAACTCACTATCTCTTCATAGTAATTTTGTATTGAGCTGAACTGTCTGTTTGTTAAACAAAAGTTGGCAATGTTCTTAGCACTGGAAAGGCACAGATGGCTATGCGAATTTTTCTTGCAATTACGTTTTTATATCTTCACTTTAATACATTTTCCATATCAAAAGAGTAATAAACTCTCCCACTTCTATACAAGTGTAACTAAGCACTTCAGCAATACAACAGCATAGGGTTTTTATAAGTTTTGTTAACTTTCTGTTAACACATTAATAACAGAAATCTGGATTTGCAAATCTTGCTTTTATAGCCTCTTACCAGAAATCTAACCAATCTCTTGGTAACTTTTACAGTTACAAAACAACCACAAGTTTACAAGTATTACATAAGAAGGGAACAGTTATGCTATGAAAGACTATGAAGGCATCCATAAAAGCACGAAACCTCAGGAATGCCTATGAGTGCTCTCTGGTGCAAATACAATACTCAGCAGCAGGATACATGTCAACCCATAGCACAGGCGATACGGTGCACAGCTTACTGCAAAGTTAGTGTGAGCATTTATGCACCATGTTTTGAGAGAGGGGAAATGCAGATAYAGTGGAGTAGACCTGGAAGGAATCATCAGAGGCTGACAGGGTTTGCAGCCTGTGCCTCAGCTACGAGGTGATGACAGCTTGTACGTGAAGTGCTGCGGCATGRGGGCAATGAGGGCTGCTGGGCAGGTAATAGCTCTTAGTTTGGAAAACGGGGAAAAGGTRGCAATCCATGTACTGAAAGCGAGTCGTTTATTAGCTTGGGTGCGGTATTTGGTGTTGCTCTACACCTAAAATAATTAATAATCTTGAAACACCAGTAACTTTAACGGAAGCACTTCAGTGTATGCACAGAAGCAAATTCCATGCTTTTAGGTGACGCTCTGCAATGTGCTCGGAGCACCCCTGACTAGCTCGATTTCYCCTTACCTAAGTGTCCTCCCTCCCCTGCCCTCCTTGCCCAGATGAGGGAGAACAGCTGAAAATGTAACTTTTGTGTGCAAAGTCTCCRTATTTCTGAGTTTTCTCACTCATATTATATTGTCCCCCGTCCCACCTCTGTGAGAATTTAAAACAGACTTGTAACTCCAGAAAGGCTGTATCCAGGCTGCTGTGTATAAAGATATCCTGGACACATTGATAGCGCATGTAAGGATCAGCTACAGCATCTGTAGCACAGATTTTCAGGAAAACATCAGATTCGCAGCACATATGTAACAATGATACGATGTACCTCCTGGAGAAGGGTGGGAGAGACTCACCATACCTGCACACAGCCAAGTCYGTAAGGCTGGAGATTTACAGTATTATACAGGAAAAGGGAAGGGGAAGGGAGCTAGAGGAGATCCTGTACAGTGGATATACAGGAATGAATTCCAGTTCTTCCAGGATTTGTGTGACAGACCTGCACACGCTGTATGTCACGTGTAGCATATCCAGCCCTTCCGCAAAGGTTGGAYGTACTGCTGTGCTACACATGCAGGCCCCCTTAGGCTATCCTTATATTTAGCTCTCAATGACTGATTCTGGAAGGATACACAGAATTGAAAGATGTAGCAAATTACATTATAAGCAGATTTACTATAATTTGCATCAAACCCAGCAAGTATACAAACATATAACAAAAGAACAAGGTTCTAGCTCCTTATGTTCGGCGCTGACCTCAGCGAGGAACGGAGCACRGCCAATTTTCTCAAGTGCCACTTAGCTTCAAAAGGGTTGAGAACCACTGATTTAGAAGATCATACATATTTATTTTAATCCTGTTTCTTACTTTAGAGCAAAATCATATTGAATCATGGTTTCATTTCTATAGCTTCATCAAGCAACACAATGGATCTCAAGCCTAAAAGAATTCATGTTAACAGTCACAATAGAAAGTAATGACAGTTGAAGGTAATCAATATACTGGAGGATCAGATTTGAAGAGGGGCTAGAACACCTAAGGGCAAGACTGCATCCTACTAACAGAAATACATATGGAAATGTTTATGAGAGAAAAAGGAAGAATGGTCAATCCATAGTCCAGCCCATTCCCATTCCATAGCCTCCCTGGGCCACAGAGCTCCAGTTGCTACAAACACACAGTAGGTGCCACAAAACAATGTTAAAAGAAGATACATACTCAAGATGTGAAGGTGTTAGAATATCCTGCATTAAGAGCTAAGTATAGCAGTTTTGTACAGAGCTGTGCAACTGCACAGTCACTGTGTAGTGTACAAGCAAGCAGACGTGCAAGGAAGAGGCTTTTACCAGCACTGACTGCCTAAGGTCTGACACCACCTATAGGTACAATGCACTTCATTAGCACTCCCAGTAAGAAAAAGGAGTAAACTATATAAATTCATAGGTTTCGTTTTCCTTCATGTTGTGTACAGCTCCAAAACACATCGAGTTCCCTAATCACGGAGGGAAATGATTAGGCAAAAGGAAAGAAGACAGAGAATAAGGAGGATGCTACAYATGCAAAACATCACTGTGTTTCTTTGAAAAATGGAGGTTGACACAATCAGRAAACCCAAAATTCAAATTAAAGTTAAAATAATTCAAATATAGATGGACATAGTTACAGCAGTCTAATGACCTTATCTATTCCTTTTAGTGAAACAGTACCATTCMGGTCACATATGAATTGCTTCAAATGAGTATAATTCAAGAATACCAAAAATATTTTTCTCATGTGTTACTGGAAATGCAAGCATTAAATGGTTTGATATTAAATATTTAATTTTAAGGGTTTAATTTAAAATATACATTTTAACTTAGAAGTTAAGATATTTACCTTAAAATTCTCTAAAAGATTGCTTGGGACTCAGAGAATACATGCTGAAGGTTAGGAAAAACAAATGCTCTCTTCATCCATAGCAAAGAAAATATTCAAAAATGACAATAAAACTGTTACCAAATGTTTCATAAGAATAACATTTTTAAGGTGGTTAAGATAAAGATGCATATGCATTTCATTTAACTGAACACTAGCTTAATTTCTGAGGGTGCAATAGGGATGCTCAAACACAGGTTGAAAATACTGTGAAAACATTCATCAGCAAAAGTCAGACAGAACCTCCTTTTATTAGTTGTGTGAGCTTTCTGGGGCAAAAMCCACATTTCTGTTGGCATCACATCAAGCAAAATAGCTCTGATCCTTAACAAAGCCTCCAAGCCTTGGCAAGACACATAATGAATAACTTTTTTAGGTAGTGCATAGGAAACGGTCCAGCTAGCTTTCTTTTCCTGAAAGGGAGGTTCAGCATAATGGAGAAAGCAAGTATCGCTCTTCAAAGATCTGATAGAAACCATTGAGACTGCTCCTCAAAAACCCCTTTAACCTGCTTAAGTTAAGCWGAAGCAACCTCACACGGAGTGGGGGTCAGAGGGGAAGAGGAGTGGCTCAGCTTCACGCCACTGTTTACRCTGAACTCTGCTTAATTAACACTCAGAAGATTGACACTTCATACCAACGATCATGTTCTTTTGTGCACTCTCCAACACTACTGAACGCAAACTGATTTATATTAAAGTCTATTTTGATCCTATTCTAGGCTGTTTACTTTCCTTTTCTCCTTGAGAAGGTTTTAACATAATTTCTCACTTGCAACAAAATAATAAAAAAGAAATTCTACCTCCTCACAAAGGCTGCTGGACTCCTTATGGACTTCATTTTCCAAACGTATTTGCAACTGCACGTTTAATTTGTGTGAAAATTACTGTGATTGTGTGTGAGGTGCTTAGCTATCCATTTATGCATCTGCATATCTCATTTTCATACATAATTACATGTAAATTATGCATAAGAATTATGCATCTAATTACACATACTTTTTTAAAATCAAGCCTTATCTGTGTTAAATCATATGACTTCATTTTCACACAYGGCACTTTTGATCCTCCTCAATTACATAATTTCTTACCGCAATGCAACTTTTAAAAAACAAAACAACATCATAACCTTAAGTTTGGAAACCTCATGAAGTATATTCCTTTTGATCCCTTAAAGTTATTAGTTTGTTATTTTTGTTATACCATCAGAATAATCACATTCAATAAAAGCCTTCTACATCTACCAAAAATTTCACTTTGGGATTTAATTACTTTCAAAGGCAACTGACTGTTGTATATTGCCACTTATATTTTAATTAATGACTCACATTATTTCCGTTTTGTTCACTATGCAATGGAAATTAATGTTAATTCGATTATTTYGAGTAACAGAATCTGGCACAAGGGACTCTGATCTATAATTTGGGGCTCCTTTGTGCTACAGGAAAAAATATTGATTGTATGAACAAACCATTTCATTCTTCATTTCAATAACTCCTATTTTTTAAAGACAAGTACCCTCTTAAAACATCAACAAACCCAAAACTCAGTAAATCTCATGRTCTGAAAGCAATCAGATGTTAAATTGTCTAGATTGACAGAAACTGTAATAGCTGACTCTYGTTTACAGATGCACTGACGGTTTCAAATTGTCTGTCATTAAATTTATCTGAGTTTACAAAGATCTCCATCATAATACTGCAGTTTACCTAATTYAAAATATTGCAGGGGCTTTGGAAAYGAACTATCCATTCATGATATCTAAGKCTMTTTACAAGCTGTATGAAGAATTTCTGATATTTTCACTGTCAGCACAAAGGCTTGAAAGTCACTAAGAAAGTCTTTTTGCTCCTTAAAATGCCATTCAGTTTCACCTAAAGTAAGTTCATGAAAAAGACACTACCCCCTTTCTCTTTTCTGCTGATCCAAAAAAAGAGTGCATGCAAAAAATCAATATTCCAGCACAAATGTTGAGAGTCTGGAATCCACATTGTTCAGAAAGAGGAAAATAAYGGAGAACATTTGGGAGCTGCCGGAGCAGCTTTTGTGGAGCCAACGTGAGGTCCCTGCAGCAGCTCCGCTGAACACAGGGATTTCTCCAGCAGYTCCCCTTCTGCTGTGGAAATACCAGATGAAGAAGGACAACTAAATTGTCCCAAACCTGTCTCTGCAAATACTCCTCACACTCTGAAGCTGGATCCCAYCTTGCACTTTTGGATGAGTCTTTTCCAGATAACCGTTAACTTATCTTTACTGGCAGCAATCTCTTTTGCCCTGCTGAATATTCCAGCTCATACAATGACTCAGAGTGGTGAAACGGTTAGATAATTTTATCCCTTAAGTGGAGATATCCTTTTTTTACCTTTAAAAGGGATAAAATTATCCCTTAAAAAGCAAAATCAAATCTCAAAAATCAAATAAAATCTCTAAGGAAGCTCACACAAAAATCTACATCAAGACAACRTTATGAGGTTGCAAGTTTAAAGGTTTAAAGTTCCCTAAAGCCTAATTTTATCCCCTTGTGCATATGACARCCTCTAATTAGATAACATATGCAGGTCAGTGTGTCTAACCTGTCAGTACACAGATTAGACTCACAGCAGCACAGAATTGAGCTTGTAAGAAACAACCRTAAATCTGCCATTTCCTTAAATATACAGAGAATGTATGACTTATASTCTAGTAATATAAGTTAAATGGTATACTTAAATAACATGTATTTWATTATATTTATTACAGAAAAGCTAAGAATGAAAAATACATGCATACATAGCACTATTTTTTTCTGAATTTTCCTGAAATATAAAATAACTGTTGCTATAATTCACTGCAGTGCTTGGCACTGAATGTCATCCTGGGGGACACAGTCATGAGAAATCAGGGTACTTGCACCACTATGTAAAATGCAGCTTTCTTTTCCAGGCTTTTCTGATTCCCAATTGCTATCCAAGAGAGGAAAGGTCTCATATGACCCCACCAGTGGGGAAATTACCAGTGACAACACACATTTGCTGAATGAAATTCCAAGCTTCCATAGCTAAGAAAAACAGTGATCATACTGCAAGAGTTGGAGGSTGCAGCAATCCAAWAGATTTTGTTGTTTTCTTCCATATMGTTAACATTAYCACAATTTAGAARCATTCTATTTTCTGCYTAAAACTGCTTTGTATARTTTGGTCCCATGCACCTTAACATACTGTGTCATGAGATTTGTGTTAAACAGATAGGGATGAATACATAATGTTGATCTCTTTCTTTATCATACCTCTTGCAAGGCATGATGGTTAAAAACAAAAACAAAACAAAAAWCCCACACAATATAAAATTGTATAGGGCTGTTTGTTTTTTGTAAAAGAAAATCTGTACTGGCAGCAAAATGGATTTAGAGCGATCACAAGTACTCCTCCCCATAGCCACACCTTCACAAACTGTGGACAGAAAAACAGAAACTGGTTGAATGAAATATTTTGTACTTGACAGCAGAGGATGGTTTAGTAAACTGTCCATAAATCGTCTGCCAGTCGTTTGATGTGATGTTAAAGTCATAGTGCTGGCCCTTTTCTAAACAACATCACAACATCAGACTTTGATTCAGTTTTTCTACCATTTTTGAAGGGATAAATTTACTGTAACAMTTTTTGCAGTTTTTAATGGTGGGTTTATGTAACTTATAGTTCACRGTGACATTTATAATTTTCTTGTACAAAGAAAAGTAATTAAAATGTAAACCATAAACTACTAACATGATGTTAAAAGCTTGTGTCTCTTGRGTAACGAGCACCTTGTCTTTTCTCTTTGGAAAGCCTCTAATCACACTACAGATGCATGGTAAGTGAAAGCCAAAATAGGAATCTATTCCTCTTTGTATTTTACAGGGCTGTGCAGAACCAGTGCTGATGTAAAAAATAACAATACCAACCACAAAAAACAACCAAATCCCTTTACCTTGCAYGGTAGCTCGAATTAATTCTGTCACTAGGGGTCAGTATTAAGACACATTACCTTTATACGATAACGCTAGTGGAATTCCACTTCGTTCCCCTTTTCAGGGATAGAAACTTGGGATAAAAAGAGGAAATACTAAATA
>PTEX01000135.1:1168323-1199295 GCA_003342815.1 Eudromia elegans
ACCCATATTACAAATTACCACTATTTCTGTTTTAAAATTTAGCACTCACATACTAGACATTTTTGTGTCTATTCTCATATAGTCACATACATGTTCACGTAAGTATCTGGTATAGTACCGACTCTTCAACATCGWTACTCATATGAATTAGACTCCACCTAAGTCTTGAAAGTGAAGAGCTATGCTTAAGTTTTCCTGTTTCTGACAGATACTGTCATGTTAACAAAACACTGAAGGAAAACTGACCTTGGTTTATCTGTTACTAATTGTAAGGGCAGGCCACTACTGACTAGTAATAGTAACAAAACCCGAAATGTAAGAGAACAGGATGTTCTTTAAAATTTATTTCTTGACAGCATAACCCTCTATAAAGATAATAAAAATTGCTATCAGGTGGTGAAAATCCCCTTTTAAGAAGGAGACTTTCCCTAAGGGTGAGTGCTATTCACACAGGACAGACCACGGCTGTATTCTGGGTCAATAGATCAGTGCACAAATTCCAGATGGGAGCGGATGTGTCATATTGCTCACTGAAGCCGAGGGAACAACTCGCTTTCTCCTTGCTGGGCACTGTCTATAAGCAAKGAGCTTGAAGCCTCCAAAGTTCAAATCTCACAAATATTTTTACACAGGGGCAGACTCAAAAACCCTTTCAGGTGTTGCCATGATGCCTAGGACTACCTGCAGAGATATAATTTTGCTGGTGTGCGTAGGTATACTGAGTCCTGTGAAGAATTCAAGAATWAGAAAATCATATACCATCAAGCTCATTAACTTCACGCTTTTGGGGGATGCTATCCTGAATTCTGATATGTTACTTACAAATAAGAAAAATGACACTAATTATAACTCCAAGATAAAAAAAATCTGCCCAGATCATCAGTTTGTCAGGTACCATAGCTCCCTGCAGTCCTTGGGGCAGCTGAACAAAACCACCCCTTTCTGCCTTTCCCCAGACCAAACTCTACCGGCATGCTACAAATTTTGTATTTAAAATAAACAATTCATGACAAGCAGTATAGAGGGTCTTAATGTCCAGGACAAAGCTCTAAATTACAGAGCACATGTTTTTCATTAGTGGTAACTCCCCCAGACGTAAGGAATTCATACATTTCCAGATTTATGAAGACAGTTATTAGAAACGGCATCCATGCTAATACAATACTGAAGAACTGGTCAGATCAGCTAATGCCTGACCAACTTTCACATTTGAGCTCTTATTTCTGTATGTTACTTCTAAATAATACCATTTTGTAATTATATTTACCATTATTAACTTGCTCTAGATGCATAAAAGGCAAAAATATTTGTTTATACTTTAAAAAGCAAAATGTAAGCAAAGAGCAAAGATTGTTCTGTAGCTAACTTTACGGCTTAGAATAATATATTTTTTCTCCAATAGATGGCACTGCTGTTTCTCTATTTGTGCATAATTTTTCAATTTGTGCATAATATATATTACTGAAGGGATTGTGCCTGCATTTCCTGGTGCTTGGACACATCAAAAGRAGGCAGATTTCACACACTCTTTAAAATGGCATGCTGCTGTCCAAATAACTGTATACAGTTTTCAATAAGACAAATTAGTCTTGTGGATTAAAAAAATGCTATATGGACACAAATTCCCAGTTGAACATAATTCCCCTTTTCCCTGAAGTCAACGCACGGAAACAAATCCCGACACATATATAAAGAAGAGCTTAGGGGCTATAGATTCTCAGAATAACATCATAGAATCATTTCCTTACAATCAAAATGTGTTAGAATAAGTACCTGGGATTCTAAACAGCAGCATAATTTGCAATTTTATTTTTACTTAGCCCGATTATTTCCTCGTTTACACTGACTTTATCATCAGCAYAGACCACCAGTATAACACTAACCTTTCTTTATGATAAAGCTCTGATAAAAGCGTCACTTAAGAGTGTGGATCTTTAAATTAATGAGACATTTGACCTCTATTTTTCTCCTACACTGCTCTGTTTCTGTGAATGGAAAGCATTGTGTTACCAAAGAAAGCATCACACAACTTCAGATATGCAGCACGTACTTAAGAGCTGGAATTTCTCTAAGGTTATTTACAATAACTTCTATACATTCTGATAGGGATCAGACAGCAAATCTGTGTTTCACAGTGAGCCACGAAGGAAACTCAGCGAGCACTGGGATCACGCRTCCTTAGGCTTAAGACATGGGGTCAAAATCCTACAGAATCCAAAGCGCTTGAATGACTGATTGATTTTTGCCACACAGCGGTTTCCTGGGGCCCCGTGTGAAAGGAGAGGCTGCTCTGTGCCYGGTGCCTGGCGGACAGGTGCTCCAAGACAAAACCTCCCTTACCGACACCTTCGTTAGCTCTGTCGGCCGAGAAACAAAGGGCTGTGGTGGGGACGCCCGGCCTGGCCCTGCTGGGGGCAGGTCCCTCCAGGTCAAGGTTAATACACGTTAGTGGGGGGCAGCACTGCCCACTGCCTGCGCTGTTCCGGTGTTATAAATCACTGGAAGACTTTCTCCCTCTGAGCGAGCTATTGCGGGAGCCTTAATGGCACGGTATGTTTTGAATTGTACGGGTTTTTTAATGTCAAGCAATATTTCTTGATCAAATATCCCTAATAAGAACAACCATCTCCAGCAAATGTGCAATGTCTTGCCCTCYGTTTGCATTCTGTAATATACAGTCCATACTTAAAGGGCAAGATATATACATCCTTCAGTCAATGTAATTCATGCAAAAATCCTTCACACGGACACGGCGGAATGCTGGTATTTGAGCCCAAACAGACCTAGTTTTGTGCTCTGGCTGGCCAGCAGATAGTGAAAACATATTTGTAGTAACTCCAGTCTTTCCCCTTTAATGTAGCCATTTTGCTGTTCTTGTCACATAAGGTTTATATACTATTACTAGCTTTATGATATAATATTCTGGAACAGCTTATAACAAGAATCTAATACATAACCAATAAAATGGTTCTACTTTCATTTGTCCCATTTGGGACTAGAATATTGTCAACATAATTACACAGAGAAATCATATCACTATAAATATATATCAGCATCTTCATTATATACACACTTATTTTTGATAGTTTACAAGACACACGGAGAAAATCTTCCCAAATTAAATATGATTATGGTAACTCAATCTGGAATGCATTTTCTCCAAACTATTTTCTTTTTTCTCAATTATGTGGATATAAAATAAATATGGGCCAGACACTCAGTGAGTGAGTTGGAACTACACCAATTTGTATCAGCTGAGGGTTCAACCCTATATATTAATTTATAGTTCTGAGTTACACTTGGACTCATCTATTACTTAGTAATGGTTTTGATTTAGAAATGAAGCTTTGAAGTAATTACATAGTCACATGGCATTCATCCAATATACATATTTAATGTAAATTATTGCTTCCTGATCTTCACAGAAGACCTGTGATTAGATTATCTGGTACATCCATATTGTTCTTCAAGCAGCCTTGCAAGGAGGGAGAAGCGTGTGTAAGCTACCCTTACAATTTCCTGACTCCTAGCCCAGCAAGAAACAAATGCAGCCTCCACTATAATCCAGAGGGACAGAGCCAGCTCTTTCCCTGCCTGAGGTCTCATGGAATTGTTCTAGCAGTTGAGCTAAACAACATCCTGACTATCTCCTTGGCAAAATGAACTGAATGAGTTGGCATAAGCTGCTGCACCAGCTCAAAACTCTCCAGAGATTCTCTTTTCACAACGGGAAGCCTCCAAGGGCTGCACTACAAAAACCAGCTGTAGCTGAGCTGGAAGTTTGACCCCTGGACTCCAGCACTGTTCTCTTTTTATGTGTGTATAACTCCCACTGACACCAACTGGAAAGTCATGCACATGAGGAGAGCAGAATATCAGACAAAAAATCTACTATGTGAATCTGAGAACAGAATATTATTCTCTTGTGTCAAATTATGGCTCCATCTGGTAACATTAAGTGAATACTGGTGACTATTAGAGCTGAATCAATACATTGAAACAAATAATTTATTTGGTGAGTTATTTTACTTTTTTTTTTCACTTCAAAGAATGCCTGTGAATGGATTACAACTTCCTTGAGAATATTCCAGGAAACTTTTAAAGAATTTTATTTTATGGTTTGTTAGTTACGTGTGATTGCTCATATACGTCAGACTGCTCTGTTTCTTTTCCCTGAACGGAACTTTTAATAGAGTTGAGATAACAGAACTCTGCAACTGACAGCAGAATTTAGTTGATACAGTTACAGCCAAATAACCTTCCCTTGTTAATTATTTTGGATACTGAAGTTACGCTTTTTGTTTGTTTTTAGGGAAGGTACTACGAGTATCTCTATTACCTGGAAAATAACAAAAAAGCAAAAGAGGACAGTGCTGATACTACTCAGAACATTTGACATTTATCACAATAAAAATAGGTTTAAATAATTCAAAAATTTGCATGAAACATGAAATTTTAAAGAACATCTTACTGATCTGGGATTTTCAAAAAATATCCAACATCAAATGACTTATATTATGAAACATATTTTCCTCATGTGCTCTCTTCAAATCATGATTTATATCTCTGCTTCTATTACATGTGCTTCATACCATCCCTTGACAAAGCAAGTGTTAGCAGAGAGAGTATAACTGCTGCAACAGTGATGAGAAGCAACCTATTCCAGACTATTCATAAACACCAAAATGAGTCTTACAAACAAATTCAAATAGACCTGACTGTAGGATGAGAACAACATGAGTTTTGTTTTTTTTTAAAAATCAAAGTATTATCATTTGTGTTCATAATAGTGTTTAAATTAATCATTTGATTATTACAAACTCACCTGGCATTACCAGGACTGGCTGCTGTCAAATTAGCTAAAGCTACAACTGCAGATTCTTTTACTTCTTCATTGTCACTGCTTAGCAACTGTACTAGCTGGGAAATCCCTTTGGAAAAAAAAAAATAATTATATACATGAAGCTTTAAATAAACCATGACAATCTGCAAAATAATAATATGTTTCAATATGCTTCCTTACAAAAGGAAAAGCACAGATTCCAAGTTCATCCCTTCTCACCTTACTTACCCTGGGGTCCAAATGCTCGTTTGCTAGCTAAGTTCTCACACATGGCAGATATTGCTTGGGAAGCTGCAGCTTTAACTCCATCATTATCATTTCCCAAAAGGTTTATGAGACACATCTCAACCTCATGCTCATTTAAGATTTTTCTATTTTCAGCTTTAAACAAMMAMAMAAAAAAAAGCAAAATAGCATTAATCTTCACTCATTTTCCAAACCATTKAGTAGAGATAGCACAACTGCTGCATCACTGATGAGAAGCTACCTATTCCAGAAGACCYGTAAGCACCAAAATTGACCTTACARACAACTGGACAAAGGACATGAATTTAATTTCATATTTACTTCCATCATAACACTTGCTTTTGATGCCATGGAAACAAAAATATTTTGGTAACATAGGCATCAGTGATCAAGAAATATACACAAAGAGACTCATCCAAAACCTGTGAGACTTCACTGAGCTATGCATCAAGCTCAAAAGATGCCTATTAAATGCACATAGCTATTAAGTTTATGTAGCCCAGTGAAACACAAAGTTAATGCCACATAATCCATACAGGCTTGAGGAAAACATTTTTTTCCCTTTCAGAATCATACTTGCTCAGAAATGTATCCTTCCTTCCATTTACCCTACCAAAAACCAAACACAAAATGTAATAACTGAACTTAGAGGAGCACCAGTTAAAAAAGAAGAATGAAGAAAGCAAGATAAATTTAAAAATGCATTTTCTTGTTCTATACCACTTGTCCTTCACTAGTAAATACTTTGCAGAAGATTTCACACAGTATCACAGAATGGTTGAGGTTGGAAGCGACCTCTAGGGATCTCTAGATCCTGCAGGGACCTCTAGAGCACAAGGCACAGGGTGGCATCCAGGCAGGTTTAGAAGACCTCCAGAGAAGGGGACTCCACAGCCTCTCTGGGCAGCCTSTTCCAGGGCTCTGGTACCCTCACAGGAAAGAGTCTCTTCCTCACTTGGAGAYGGAACTTCTTGTCAATTCCATATTYTAGCCTGGTGGCACCGAGGCCACTGCTGACATGCCCGGCAATGAGGCAGAGCAGCCAGGAAAGGACAGAGACTGTGTCTCCTTCTTGCCACACGGCCAAGGTCAGACTGGAGGGCACATCCAAACCCCTGCTCTCCCAAGGTATTTGTTACAGATGGCCCTGTCCGAGCCCRCTGTTTTTAGGCAGAAAGGCACTGGGCAGCAAATAAGTTTTACAGTTACTGTAAAGTTACAGTTACTATTTAACCACATGTCTAATTTTAATAGGGCTGTTTGTTCAAAGATACATTTATGCAATACAATTTTCCAATGTATCAAATAAATTCAGGAACAGCCAGTAGGATTTTGATACTTCCGGAATTTTGCCAGTGCAGACTAATGTTTTGAGGGATCAAGTCCTTGGCCTGTTTTCTAATGGATAAAAACAGGAAAGAAAATATTTTAAGTTCTCTTTTCAATAAAACTGAATCTGTAGTGAATAAAAGTAAACACAGTTAATGAGAAGGCAGTTTGGCTGAAAATCTACTTATGACAGAAATGACTCAATACCTATCATGTGAAAATTAGACATTTTCTCCTCTCTAGCTGTTTAAATGTTTTTRGAATCATCAGAAATATACCATTGAAATCACAATGTTAAACACGTAAGGGAAAGAACAGGAAGGAGAGGATTTTGAGCAGGAGCAGAACCTTGGCYGCAACACCGAGATGTATCAGCCAGCTCTCCAGAGAAGCCCTTAATTGGGATTACAGACTGCTTCGACAAGTAATCAAATACGCCTCTGGCCTGTTGCTTGCCAGACTAGTCCATAATCCCGAATAATGATCTACAGAGACTCTTCATGCCTCATCGATGTGTTTTTGATACAGCAAGTTTCAGGAGTTTATCACAGTAATAATAAATAATTACATAGATATTTATGATGATGGTTAAACATTCCACTTCAAAGATATTTTACATCTGTATTAAATCCAAATGAAAAAATTATAATATGAAAATATGATAATATGAAAGCAGTTCCTTTGAACTGCTGAAAAAGTTATTTAAGATGTTTTAAATAAAAAATATTTTTTCAGTAATCTAGAAAAACTGTTAGACAGATAGATGAAAATTATTAATACATCCAGACCCAATGCCAATTCTATTTAAGTGATGAATATTTTTTGCAATTTCTTTCTGTCTTAGCATGAGCTGTTCCCTTTGGCCTTGCTATAGAGCAGAAAGAAGGTACAATTAAGAGGCATCCTTTGCTCTCAGCTCATACTCAGGCTGACACCATTTTTGSGGGGATTAAATTTCTTGACCCCTAAGTCATTTGAATATCTTGATTTAACACCAAGGAAAATACTCAGGCACACCCTACCCAGAGGCTCTGGAGCACTAAGACTTCTGTGCATGCATTGTGTTCATGCACTGACCCTATCATAGGCTGACCTTTGTTTTTCAATATATTTTTCTATTTCCCCTTCTTGCCCCAAAATCACAATCAAAGAAATCTACTCATTTTTCGCTCAGCTCTCTGTCATGACCTTACAGAATTATTTATACCAGCTTTGAATGAAGAAAAGATTATGCTAAATGGTATTGTGAACTCCCACTAACCTTGAGTTGAAATAACTCAAATAAATAGAAAAAAAACCCTCTATTAAAAAATGCATATGTTAATCAGACTACAGAGCATTTTACTATCTTCCCTTTTGAGAAGATTGTCAATTAGATACACCTAAAGAACAGGGAAAGCTTCAAATCAGAAGTGGCACCAAACTCAAGCAAGCTTAAACACCATTTTGCCCACAGTGTTTTGTTGTTGCTGCAGCCAGCATTGCACAGGAAAGGTCAGGCCCCACTTAATCAACAGTCCAGATAATTCACCTTGAAGTATTCAATAGCTGATACAACTACACAGTATTTTGTGGTCTGAAATTACTGCATTATTTCCTGGAAAAAGAGGGAATCAGAATAAAAATCACTGCCAGAATTCTGAGCATACAAAATAAAACTATTGAGGAATTAATGCAGTTATGTTACAGAACGAAATATTTTTCCATGTCAAAGTGATAATGATTATGTATAGAAATATGATCAATTTTACCTTATTTAAACAACGTAGAAACCTAAAGATGCATTCAATTTACATTTGAATGTAGAGTTTGTACCTCCAAGCTATTTTGATATTGTGAATAGCTTTCAAACCATTATCTCTCTTCTAATGAAAGTAAGGAAAGAAAAAAAGTTACAGGAATCCTCCCTTCCAGAGGGAACAGAACAAAACTGCTTGCTACAATCACACCTATCAGGCAAAAAAAAAAGAGAGAAAAAAAAAGCCATCTGTCATTGATAAGCCTCTCAAAAACGAGCACTGCTGTATATTCAGCTGTTGGGAGTAAAAAACAGATACGTGTTCYGTCATGGCAGCAGTTCACTTTTTCATTTTAATGAAAAGCAGCATTTTTTTTTTCTCAACTATGCAGGAAATGTTCTTAAAATACAGCTATGTTTATCAAACCAGAATAGTGCAGGCCACTGTATGGATATTGCAAATTATATGAAAATGTCAAATATGAACTTAGAGCTCTGTTGTATTATACTGGATTCTACACCAAGCCAAGCATTAATTAATATATTTACTAATTAGCATAGCATTGTAGACAGGATTGGCTGTTCAGGATATTTACAAGCAGGATCAAAACACACAATATTTGCATTGTGTAGTAAAACTTTATTTTGCCTTCTTTTYGCTTTTGTTTCCTTTTTGTCTTTGAACTATTCTGCCTGACTTCAGACCAGAAGCTCTGAATATGTGAAATATATTTAATGTTTCCAGAGGCCATATTGAGCAGCAAGGTTACTGGACTGTGTTTTCTACTGTACCACTACAACACATTGCCATTTATCTAACTGGTTGTCAACAGAATTCTACAGCTTTGAAACAAATATTTTATATCTTCTTTTTGATCTATTTTCCCRACTTGGTATATCCGTACCAACTGTCACAGGCTGAACATGAGAGCAAACCTTTGTAATAAAACCACATTGACTCCATTTGTAAAGAAAAGTGACAAGAAGATGCATCATTGCTGATGACAACATCCAATGATAAAAGATCATATGTAGAACTATAATATATTATGTTTAGTTCTTGCATTGTGTGCTTTAAAGATGTTGTGTTCAGACATGCTTTACTAATAACTGCTAAAATATTAGACCACCAAAAACAAAACAAAAAACAAAAAAAAAGAGGGAGAAATAAGGCTATGCTTATATGAAAATAAATATGAAAATGGAGTAATATGCAATAGAAAATAGTAAGAACTAATGTAAATCAACTTAGCACACTACTTACAAGTCTGTCACAGGACTATAAAATAATACTGATCAACCTAAGTTGCATAATAAAATAACAACACTGGAAAAATACACAAAGAAAACACTGGCATAAGCAKGACCCTGCTGATTTTTCATAAATCTGATAACATTATTGCAAATAATTTTCAGTGAWATGTAAAGCTTCCAAAGGATAATGATGAAAGCATGAAGAAACGCACAAAATACTAGGAAAGGTATCCTCTGCTCTTTCCATATATCATTTACAATCCAAATAAGTACAAATATTCTGGATGTCAAACCAAGGTTTGAAAGGTGAGAAAAGAATTGGACAGATGAGTTGAGATAAGAAGAAAGGAGGTCTGAAATACTGCAGAAAAGGAGAGGGTTTTTACCATGTATTCAATTAGGTAACATATTTGTAAAATATACATAAATTAAAGCCATGATTCAGCCATGAGATGATGGAAATATGAACAAAATATTTAAGCTCTACTGTCATAGTTACTGTCATTAAAATCCCTTGACAGGATCAAAATCTTCAATAGACAGAAATATATTCTTTCTTACATTGAATTTTGCTATATAGCAGTACAAAGCATATGTTGCAATTCAGAAATCAATGTATGGATGGATTTTCATATGTAGATTTATTTAAAAAGCATCYTTGTGGGCAAAAATGCTGAGCCTGTTCTGCCTAATTCGGAATTYCTTGGTGAATTAAAGAAAACTCTATAAAAAAGAATCACAGGATGAATAATTATAAAAAGATGACAATGAAACTATTTAACTCCACTGGGAATATTAATCTGCAAGCCATTTGAAGGGCTTTTTTCATGTCCCCATTAAAAGAATTTGTATTTGAAATTGCCCGACATTTAGATGAAGAGCTAAATGAAGAAGAAAGTAAGCTTGTGCTTAAGTCTTAACCAATACCAATGCAAAATAGTGCTGGCAGAGAAGGTTTAAGATGGCAGTTATCTAGTTATCTACACAGAAGACAAAGACCAGCTTCTGAGGTCCATTTCAGCATTTTGCAAGGATGTGTTATAAGTGAATTGAGGGAAAATCTTAAAATGTTGATTATGTACAACATAGCATCTGCTTGCTGCTCTGATTGCCAAGATTCATCATTGTAATTCATTATTTCCCATGCCTTCCTCAGCACAATCACTACCCTCAGCTATATAATATGGCCTCATTCTGCAGGACAATT
Source organism: Eudromia elegans (assembly GCA_003342815.1). Taxonomy (NCBI): domain Eukaryota; kingdom Metazoa; phylum Chordata; class Aves; order Tinamiformes; family Tinamidae; genus Eudromia; species Eudromia elegans. The sequence continues at coordinate 1,178,941 of PTEX01000135.1, forward strand.
TACTTCATAAAGAAAATCACTAAATAATATGCATAGATTTCTAAAATGTCACATACAGTCATAGGCAGCCTTGGCAATTGCCCTCGCTGCGTTCTTCTGAACATCAGGAATAGTAGAAACTTCTACAAACGAAAGCAGCTTTTTAAGGCCTCCTGACCGCTGAATCAATTGCATAGTATCCACATCTTCAAGACAATTTCCCACGACTGCAAGTGCTTCCACGTGTAGATCACTGAATTCCTAATAAGCAAAAAAACAAACAATATTTAAAAACCAGGGAAGTTTGTTTATTTCTGAGTGGTTTAGGAAGATATCCAGAATAATATTAAACTTTTCAAAATATTTCAGATACTTTACTAATTTCTCTARGAACCATACTTCCCAGGAGATGAAATAAGTATTGGTAATATATAGTGATAKCTGAAGGCAAGAAGCATTAAAGTGAGTTTCATACTAACATAAACAATGACATTTCCAAGGTAAGAAATTATATTTATAGCCACTGATATCCAAGTAAATTCAGAAAACAAAACTAACTTTCAAACTAGGAATGAGCGTCAAGTATATTTCAACATACAAYGAGCAATTTCGGAAAAAAAAAAGTATAAATAGTTACATGATGATTTTTCTGATATTTACAACAGTTTGAAAATTGGATAGTAAAGGCAAATCAATRTAACACAGTTATATTAACTAACTATAACTAATTAGTTATACTAACTGTYCATTAGGCAAATAAAATATATTTTTGGGTGAATTCCTCTGTTCCTTATCTATTGTTAATGCTACATAATTTTATTTTATAAACTGTAGTATGGTGAAGTGAAAATCTGAGAAACCAAACCAAATCTGTATGCTGCTTCTAATTGTTTAATATGTAAGGAGTTCCTTCTTTTGTTATCATTCTCCCATAATATGAACAGGGTTTTTGATCAATAATACAAATACAAACAGCAGGAAGAGAAACTTTTAAGGCAAGTAAACCGTACCTTGGTTTCTAGTATCTTAAGGAGGTAATCTAATCCTTGATGTTCTGTCAGTATTATCCTGGTTTCTCTGTCATTGCTAATTACTTCTAAGGTTTTGAGGGCTAACAACTGAATAACTGGGTATTCAGATTTCAGTAGTTCCAGCAAAGCTGGAATTACATTCAGTTCACGAACTGCAGCCCGGCTTTGAAAATCCTGCAGTAAAATATTCAAAGGAAGAGTGTAAGTGATAGAGAGCATAGCAGCACATCAATTCCCAACTTACAGAAGGAACAGCAAGAATCTGATTTCAAACACACAACAGCAAGTCAATACTCTGGAACTTCCAGTCCTGAAGACTTCTTTCTTTTCAGCTAAGAACCAATGTGTTTAAACTATACCTCATCTCCCCCTAAATATAAAATGCAACKACTTTTTCATGAGTCAAATATACACTGCAGTAAAGGAGCCTGTGTGCTTTTGTTTTTTGTCTGCGCATACGTGYTTCTTTGAGAAAGTTTTTTAAATTTAGCTTGATCATTTTGATTTTCCTCATTTGGWGGGAAAAGGTAGTTTTCATATTCTATTGTGGTTGCCTGGTTATATCTTCTTTTGTTTCAATAGCAATAACATAACAATTTAAGAATTAACTTTAAGCAGTATACATGCTGCTTAATAAAGAGCAGTAGTAGATTATACTAAAAAAGAAAAAATATAAATAAATTACAATTTGCTTTTAAATAGCTTACTGCACATGTGCAGCATGCAATTATCCTTATCAATATAAGCAAGCACCAGGTGCAGTTATCCAGATATACCCTGCAACAAAGACAGCGAGATAGTAAGAAAGGGGAAAGAGTAAAATGTGATTCTGAATAGACATGCTCTGATGCCCCAAAAGAGATAGAGTTATAAACTGAATTCATTATTCAATGGAGTTGCTTAAGCCTTGGAAGAGAACTGCCATACAAACGCATCATTCTTCTGCTAGGCAGCATATGGATGACATTAGCACCGAGTGTGAAAGAAGCCAATAGCAAATCTATTCCTTCCAATATGGAGAGTAGCTGTTAACAACATTCACCTATCATTAGRAAGATGTTTAAAATCATGACTATGGGATTTGTTGGCCAAAACAAGGCAGAATGCAAATTGTGGTTCTTTAATTCACAGGATTATTCCTATCTTTTGGATAGAAGGGTTATGCTCTCATTACTGAGATTAACATTTTCCACATAAGAAAACAAATTCATATTTAATTAAGAACATATCTGAATCTGATTCTGATCTCACATTGCTGTACAGCAAGGATAAGTGCATTAAGGTCAACAACATTAGAGTCAAATAAGCTAATTTAAAACTAACGTTACCATCAAAGGTTTGGATATAATGATTTCAAATACATTCATGCACAAGGGACAGTAAAAGAAAGAAATATTTTTAAATGATTAACCCTGCAGGGGATGGGCAGGCAGAGAAAGCTTATCTGCCTCTGCAATTGGGAAGAAAAGAAAAAGGCACTGTTACCTGCACCAGGAGATAGATACATTCAACTGAATTCTTCTTAACATCAGGATCAGGGCTACCTAGTAGTCTGATAAGTGGTTCTAGTCCGCCCTGCTCAAATATCTGTATTTTACTAGTATATTCAGAAGCCATATGTGCTAGACACAGCGTAGCAAATTCATGTATGACTACATCTTCTATGGAGAAAAGAAACAAATAATTCATTTTTTTTATTCAACACAGTATATGTTCACTAATTTGATATTYTAAAGCATTATTTAAAGTCAATAAGCATTAATGTTAATCATATCATAYCTTTTCATATGCATGTTGTTCCATCTGTCCAATATAAAATACTACTAACTGAATAGCTGAGCTGTGCCTATAAAAGCAATTGCCAATTTAATATGTATTGTGACAATCACAAGCTATAGGAATATTTTATTACAGTGCCTGATCAAATGGCAACAGTACATTATTTCTGATAGTATTTTCATACAAGAAAGGAATACTGTAAGTTACCTTCCGGTGCCAGCCGTGATATAAGGGCATTTGTAGCATCCAGTTCTCTCAACAACTTCCTCACATCAGCTACAATGAAATAAACACAAACACGAAGTCTTTGGCTAACTGAACTGAGTAAAGAAACAAGACTTCTGCTCTAAACTTAAGTTTATTCCCTGAGTGAGGAAAACGTCTGGCTGGGAGTGACACCCAGCTCAAATTATAGGGGGATGGTAATAGGCTCAGAAGGCATATGTAGAAGATTCTCAAGCACCAGCAACATATTCTGTGATGTTTGATATACAGAAAAGTTCCCCAGTTCTTCACTAAAGCTTTATTCACTTGCATCTAGCTAGTTCTTACTAGGTACTGTACAATTTTAGTTGTCAAAAAAGTCATGCCCCAATAATTAAAATTATTTATAGGTATTAAGGCTTTTTATTGAACTAAAAACAATCCTTCCATTATTTAATTTTAAAGCCATCATTTTCTAATTTTCTGCTAACACAGCCCAGATTGCAAATTGAAAACATAAATTATATTCGTCTTATTAAAACCTCAATAATGACTTTCAGAAGGCACTTCTATTGTAGTCAATAGCAAACTGGGAAAAAAAAGATAACTAGATAGAAATACTAAAAAGCATTCTTTGGGACAGATTTCATGTGATCTTAAGGGATATGTTGTTACTGTCAACACATCACAGTGTTACCATGCAAGAGAAAAGATATGAAGTGAATATATTTTTAAAGGGAAAAAAAATAAAGCTGTAAGTAAAAATGGAAGATCTGGAGTCATTCAGACCTGCATTTCTGCAGTAGCAGAGGATGCCAAGGTCTGAAGGGAATAACTGTGAACTTGTGTTGAGCTGAAGGCAGGGCAAAGGACAAAGTCCAATGCAACAAGAAGAGCAAACAGCAGTTGGTGAAAGGAACTTTAATCGGGAATAGGGCATTGACATGGAAAACAGATAATTTACCTACATAAATCTGGGCAGATCATCTACCTGCATAAACTCTACATATCCTGTGGCTAAATCATCAAACAATGCTACAGCTATAGCAGCTACACTACACTGCTTTGAATGCAACATCTCCAAAAGGTATTTGAGACAAGCTGAATTTTACTAGCCCAGATACTGCTAAAGCATCTGCATCAGCGCTGACTTGCCAATGAAAYTGAGTAAATTTGCATGACAATGGCTGTCATTTCAGTACTTCAGCTGCTACCAATACCATGTAAAAGATGAGACTGTTTTACGTCTACCTATGTAGTCAAGATTTTCCAGACAGACAGAATTCCAGAAATAAGCTGTTTCAATCTGGCTCTGTCATATCAAAAATAAGAAATGAAGGGAAAATCACTTTTCCCATTTTTTTTTCAAAATCAGGAAGGTCATTAGAGGCAAACTTGTTCCTTTGTTTTGGGAGGTTAATACAAGAATTTTTCACATGGGTCACTTATTCCTTTAACAATTATGCTCTTGGACATTGAAAAATATTAAGAAATGGAGACTCTTACGATTAGATGCCATGATCCCAAATACTGTAACAGCATTTCTGCGTACAGTTGGATCTTCATGTGAGATGAGCTTATATAGAGGTTCCACTGCTCCAAGACCAAGAAGTGTCGCTTTGTTTTCATCACCTGAATAGCAATTAGTTTAGAAATCTGGTATAAATGTACCARGAAGACAACATTTCTAATGTAACAAAGTTACTAGTAGTTGCCAATCTTTCCTTGGACTAGAGAGTCAAAGAAATCCTCACCCTTTGTTCCATGCTTGACCATGTCCCTGTTGATCCTTGTTGATGCCCACTRTTAACTGAATTTACAGATAATTCAAAGCAGATGTTCATATGGGCCAAGATGGACCATATTTTAGCACAAGAGATCTCCAGTGGTGACATTTGAGTCTGGAAGAACCTATCTGTACCTTGTGATGGTAAGGAAGAACCATCACAAGCTGCTGGGAAGGATATAATCTGGCTCTGCACCATCATGAATCTTTAGGGTCACCAATGCCCTTAATCCAACCAGTCATAACAGAATCCATTTCAACCTGGATATTTCAAATATATGTGATGAAAATAATTACTTTAAGAAACATTAATGAGAGAAAAGTCAAGCACTCAAGAGTGAAAAATTMCAGTACTATAGTTGGCTATTCAAATCAAAATATTCCGTTCTTAATGTGCATAATGCATATTTCTTAAAAACAGTATCACATATTACTATTTCCTTGGAATGTAGCATTGGAATAGCCTCTAGGATTGATTCACATTTGTATAATAAAAGGATGCTTCTTTCTGTTGGACACTCACTTCATTTGCTGGAGACTGCAGGAATASTATGAAGGATAGCTTCCTATATGGAGAAGTAGAGGTGATTCCTATTATAGCACCTCATTTGATTTTCCTCTTTTCATACCTGTCTACTTTATTTTACTGGAAAACCAAACCAAAACAAAACCAACAGATAATTCATTTAATGGATATGCACCACTCCTCAACTGAAGCAATTTCTGGGATTTGGAGCACTAAATTCCAATTTTTCTATCACCTGAGAATGSAGAACTTCATAGCTGAGCAGACTCTGGGTAAGCAAGTGTTTCACATAATTACAGCCTTCTGTTTCTGCTCACTCAAAACACCCCATACCCTGTGAAAAAAAAAAAATCCCAAATCTGCCTTTTTTCCCTTTGTTTCCACACCAGTTTGATAATCTTTTCTCTAAAGAACAGTGCGTAAAGCTGCCTACCCTTTCAGGGTACGAGGTAATGTGAAAAGAAACCRGAGAACTACAACCACTTTCAGGTTAAAATTCAGTCAGTTAAGCCAGGAACTACCTTTTATTAAGGAGTATGACTTAAATTTTCAGCAATATCMAAGAAATTTTGAAGTGGAAAAAACCTTTCTCTTGTATTCCACTGCAAGAAGTGATAGTCTAGTCTTCTGGAAGATTACAAGAATATCTACATTAATAATTTAAAGGATTATTCATTTACTAGAAACAGTAAAATAAAATATCTGTCATCTTGTCATGTTCCATATGTTACTTTGGACACTAGGGAAGAAGCCAGAAAAGAGTGTATAGTGGGCGGTTCATAGCTGTCTCCCAACATTTCAAGTTCTCTCTTCACATATTTACAAATTGTTCGCATGTCCTCAGCCAAAATAGTCTTTTTGAGCTGAACTTGAACATTTTTCAGAATCCAAATGATCCCTAGACAACTGCCAATGCCTTCAACTTTTCTCTCATAACTTCAACACTGTTGGTAATTACTACCAGCACAAAAATCAGCATATATGAAACCATAATCTTTTAAGGGAACATAAATTAAATGGCAATTAATATAAAAATAGATGAATTACCCCAAGAATGCTAATAGAGTATGCCAGTTTGACTGGAGTCGGTGGTGTGGAATGAGTAGGAGACAACTTAGGAAAATATGTGCTTGACAGATTTGAACCTTTGTTATATAGTTGTCTAATGGGCGGCCAGAACATGATGCTTAGTACTATGTAATTCATACAGAGATCTAGAAGATTTGTATCTTAGACACTTGCTAGATTTCCAATACACACAAAAATAACAGATCACCAGCAATTATCTATCACAGAAGTACTTACAAAGAGGAACAGGAAAAACTAACATACACAGACCAAAACGTAATTTTCATTCAAAATACACAGTCTATCAAAACACAAGAACCTTGAAATAATTGTTTTCTCGTTTTCAACTATTACTAGTGCAAGGGTTTCAAATTTTAATATGCAAATTAGGATGTTATCCAACATGCTAGTGTGTTACTCATGACAAAACAGAATTAGATTGCATTTAAAGGAAGCTCCATTTAAAAGAGAGTATCTATAAAATTAGAAAGCCAAAAATTAAAAACTTCTGTCCTTCATTACAGTTATTTTTATAAAGGCGATAGATATTTCAGAAAAAGAAAAAAAAAAGATTGAGGGAAACCTTTGATAACAAAGATGTTAGCACTAATAAACTAAAAAATTCTGATCAACTATCAAAATGTAAGCAAGGCGGAGGAAGGCTTACCAAAAAAATAACTAACCTTTAGATGCAAATTTATATATGGCCTCACATGCTTTGATTAAAACTTCCTCTTCAGGAGAACTGAGCATTAGCACGGCTGTTGCTGCTGTTTTGCTTTCAATTAATAAAGGATCAAACTACAAACAAAAAAAGGAAAGAATTGCCTGAGTTTATACTGAGCCTTACAGTGTGTTTTGGTAGACTCTCATATTTCATTATAAAGGTAATTTGAGACCTGCAGTGAATTACAAATCCAATCACGGCTTTCTATTTACCTAGAGAAATTCAAATTTTTAACAACAATTGAGTTGTTGCTGGAAAATAAGGAAGAATTATTGACTTCAAAGCTGATTCATGATTTCATTTTGTATGAAAAGTTGGGGAAACCTTGGCAATTTCCTGTACAAGAAAAGAGCTGTGAAGGCAACAGACTATGAAATTCCGCTGCRTATGAAAGAGAAGCATCCTGAGGCATCAGAACCAAGCATGGAACAACCTGTGGGGAAAATGATGTGAAAAGGAGCTGGGCACAGAAACTATGAACTTGGATGCTGCACGAGAGAAAGGATGTGATTTCTCAGTGTCATTACTATTTTGTGATAGTTTCAAAAATACACAGTGACCTCTCCTTAGCCTTCTTCAATTCGGTTCACTTGTCAAACACTAGCTAACCATGATCCTGTACTAGTTGAAGCATTTTGATATGATCCCAGCTCAGCCAGCTGGAAGTGATACAAAGTGCTCGTTTTCCATTCCCGACCTCTCACACACAGAGAAATCGTCCAGCAAATCCAGCTGCTTTGACCCTTTTAATAGACTCTTGAGGACTAAAGTAGTTTGAGAAAGGGCACTCTTTTAAAATAGCCTCTTTGTTCTTTAATAAGACTCAAGAATTTATCAAAACTCTACCCAATAAAAAGTTTTAATTTTATTTGGAATTAAAATACATTTTTAATATGTGAAAACTCTCTTCTGTCCCACTCTTTACACACTCAATGGCCAGAGAGTGAATGTGTTACATACAGGAGCCACTAAAACACTGTAGTCATTTACAGTTTCTCAATATCAATGTATTTATCCAGATATTACATAACTTATATTGCAGTTACAACATATACTAATACTGCGTGTTCCTCAAAATATCAAGTAGCTGAACAGCAAGGGCATGGAGATCTATATATGTTCTTTATTAATTAAGGAAATTATTTGGAGCAAATTTTCATCAATGTTATGAGTATGCTGGAAGGAATAAGGTAAAATATTAACAGCCAGGCATCTCAATGTGCATATTTGATGGGTTCCCAAATTAAAGCAATTTCAACAAAACAAACAAACAAATAAAAAACAGTCAATCCAGGCTATTYCTGGATTAATCCCTTGGAGACAATGGTAGATAAAAGAGATAAGACATGACATTTTYCAAAAATGTATTTAAATTTAAATGGTCATGGTCCTTCAGGTAACGGATTCAGAGTCTTATATGCTGTAAATTTAAATTACTCTCATAAGTAGTACATGAATACTAAGCAGATGTGACAGAGTCACTAACCAAACCGATATGTACAAATGCTGCCTTCCAAATATTTTGCAAATTGAGAACTTTTAGCATATAGGTCACAGCAAGAGGGGAAAAAAAGATTTTGGCAAGGAGAAAGGGAAATCATTTGAGATGATTCTTCACAGGCTGCAGCCAGCATAGCTGTATCCTTTGCAATTAGGTAGCTCTGCTCCCCAGCACAAGACGGAAGAGTGCACCTCCATATCAACAGTTATTCTGCTGCATTTAGCTTTTTGATTAGTAGGGGACACAAGGACTATGTTTAAGCTGTGACTGCTTTATCAGTACGGGTACACTGTATCTGCAGTTTGGACCTAATGTGGATGGAGTTAAACCTGTGAAAACACAGGTTTATATTTCCAATATAGTAAAACAACCAAAAGAGGCAAAAGCAATCACACGGCTTTGATACCACAGCTACGTCTGTTATAAGCTGATCSGCAGCTCGGCTGCACACAGATTACTTCTCTATGACCAATGGAGGTCTATCGTCAAAAATCTTCATGTAGATGTTGAATAAGAGCACGTCAGGGCACTTTTTATCCTAGCAAAAGGGAAATTTCTTTTTTTTTCCCCTAAATACAATCCTCTCCTCTTTCAGATGTTCCRCAGAGGCACCTGAGCATTTCCAAGGGGCCGCAGCATAGCAGGACCCTTCCCACACCTCAGCCGTCCTTCCTCCACCTGGCCCTGCAGACCTTCTGCACTCTTACTGTTGGGAACCACCATTAATGACACATTCTGCTAGAAAGAATATCAATAACAAMGGAATAAATTTAAACTCACAATTTCTCTACTGAAATTCAAAATGGGTTCCTAATAGATGTCAAAAGCTATTGCAGAGATTTTAATCATATTAGGCCCTGAATGAAAGATGATTTATAGCTAAAGAGGCAGAGTCAAATCCAACCCTGCAGAAACTCCACTGCAAACAGCGTGCTCGAGTCTGGCCAAATACATGGTGTTGGGATGAAATTGTAATTTTTAGTAAACGCTGTTAGTCCTTCAGAGAAAAATAAATTAAACACAAAGATTGACCTCAGATAAAGCTTATTAAGAAGTGAAATATGAAATAAGAGTTTTCAGTCTCAGTAATTTATTTATATTGATTAAATCCCAAAGACACTATCATGCTGCTCCATTTCCTTTGCCTCTCTCCTACTCACAAGTAATTGTATAAACTACAATTCACTGGCAATTCCTCAGCTTTATCACAGGTTGGGGCACGAGCAGAGTCAATTGATCTAGTCCCTAACCATTTATATAGACATCAGATTCACTGCTACTGTCTGAAATGTTTAACGGTCAGCATCCTATTAGCAGTATCTTTTGACTTAAAACATAGTAAGAAAAAGAGTCACCGAATTGAATATATGTTTAAAAAGAGGTCTGAGCCTCATTGATTTGCTGGACAGTAACATTTTCAGACAAAAATATCACAGAAATGGATGTAACAGTTCCTTAACATGATGCCAGCACAGCTAGTGTTCATTGTTTTTGTTATCAAGATTTGCTCCAAAATCATCTTGATTTTCTGCAGACTTTCCATGATGGTACATATAGGCCAGATTGAGTGCTAGAATATGTTTGAACTCACACACAAGTTTGAAATAAAACTCCAAATCTCATTTAATAAACAGTAATATTCCCATTCTTAGTTTATGTTAAGAAAATAAATTTAAAAAAAGCTGTAATTTTACATATATATTAATTTATATATACACATATATATGATCAAGATTTTGGGTGCATTTAACTTGGAAGCTTCTGAAATCTGTATCAGACTTTTGGCKTCCATCAACTCACTCATTTGAAATCCCATATCAAAAATAATATAACATGGTTTTAGTCAGACTAGCCCAGCAGTCCCTGTACAGAGGCCAGTAACCARCACGCAGAGTATTAGCCTTTGCTTACCTCACCTCCTGCCTCTGTGCTTAAAAAGAGCCAGAGAACTTTTCTGCCAGTTAATTAGGTAAATAATTTTTGAAGCCATCTGTATTTTAGCTATCCTTAAAACTATGCAGCATAACTATCATAATTAACAATGTCTTAGGTAAAGAGCAGTGCCTTTTCTTTGGGTTAATTTAGCACCTGATAATTCTGTTTGTCTCCCTTCCTCCCCAGTTCTTTCACTGTGAGAAAGCAAAATAAATGTTACCTATTTGCCTTCTCTGTACGTGCATAATTTTCTAGGCTTCTACTTTTTGCATTTTCACAGTCATTCCTTTTTTGGGAAARTCTAGTATCTATTTGATACTTCCCAATTCAAAAGCTATTTCAATGTTTGCTGTTGTCTGTCTTAGCACTTTTCTAGTTCAACTGTATCCTTTTTGAGATGCAGAAATCACAACTGTTAATTGTATTCAACACATGAAAATCTAMTAGAACAGTATGGTGTTTTGCCTTTAATTTTTTTCATTAATAATTTGCAAGGCTGAATTCATGTTTTTGGCTGCTGACTGACTAACATTTTCATGAAGCTAGCCCATTAATCCTTATCGGCTGGATGACACAGGTTGCAGAATAAATCCTCATGACAGTGCATGGGCAACCTCTCTCCATTACATAAACTGAACTCTAATCTGTCTTCTAACCTTTGCTTTCTGTTTTATAACCAGACATTATAGCCACAAAAAGACTTTCCTTTTACCTGCCTGCATTTATGTCAATGAAGAGTCTGCTTCCAAGACTGGAAAAATCTAAATAATAGTACCAAACAGAACATCATTATCTCCTTGCTCACTGATTTCTTTAAACAATTTGAATAGATTTCTAATGTAAGATTTTTCTCCACACAAGTGAGGATGCTTCTGCCCCACCACTGCCAATGTACTCACACACATATTTAATTTTTTAAATCACTTCTACGACTTAACCCTTTTAACAAATTAATCAAATTAAGGCAAATGTATACAAAGGCAAACTTCTATAAAGCTTTTTCTGCAGCTGGTCAGCCCCTAGCCTGTATTGCAGAATGGGATTATTCTCTCCAAATGTAGGACTTCCTTGAACTTCCTGAGATGCTTCTCAGCCCACTTCTCTAGTCTGTTGAGATAACCCTACATGGCAGCATAACCATCTGGTGGATCAAGTTCTCCTCCCAGTTTTGYAATGACTGCAGACTTTCTCAGTGTGCCCTCTGTCCCATCAGCCACACAATCAATGAGGAGAATAAACAGTATTGGCCCCTGCAGTCTCCAGCTAGAACTCGTGCTACCCATCACAGCCCTTTCAGCCTAGCAGTTCAGTCATTTTTCAGTCTTCATGAAAGCTAGTGCACGTATCTAGTCCCCACCTCAACAGTTTGCGTATATCACAGCAGGTACTATTGAAAACCTTGCTTGAGTCAAATTAAGATTTGGATATTAACTGACCAGAAGAAAAGTGTTTCTCTGCAGACCGAATGTCAGGGGTTGACAGCACCACATCCTTTTATTCCAGTATCACTTCCTTTATAACATCAGTGTTGTAAACAGAGCCATTTTCAAAAATATTCAGATATTTATCGCTTTTAGGGCTAACACCCCTGTACTTTCTCAAACGGTAAGATTAAACTTCCATTTTATATCCATGACCCAATACATGGTCAAATAGGAAAAGCTTCTACACTAAACTCAATGAAGATACCATATGAAAATTTCCTATCAACCATGCCGAAGCTGCCCTATTTCACTTGTCTGAAATACATTTTAAGGTTATCCATATAAAGAAGCAAGGTGAAAGCAGTATTTATATACTATACAGCAAAGTTCAGTGCACAGAAGATAATAGTAAAAGCCAAATTAAGAAAGGCAGGGACACAAGAGCCCTCAGGAATGCTCTCTGGTACATGTAAGCAGTGTTCCCTAGGCTGAGAACAGGTTCTTCACCTGTTTCTAGAAATCTATAAAAACCAGCAGTCACCTGCGGTCCTGCATATTCCCAGCGTACTCCACAGGCACTAGAGTCATCTTCTCATCTGCCCACACTATCTCAAGGCATCTTTCCTTGAGCTTGACAGTTTCCATCCGCAGTTTAATACTCAGACAGTCACAGTTAGTACAGCTTGTATTTTGTCTGCATCTCATTTCCTGCCAATTGAAACACCCAAGCCAAACTTAAGAGTTCTTAAATCTGATTTTACAAGATCACTGTTAACAGTATTCAGTTGGCTAGAATATTTGTTGGCTGCTAGTTAGGACTAATCAATAATCTATTTTCATATTTAATAGTTTTGGTATGTAACATTCAGTTGTTTTCTCCTGATAGCACTGCTAGATAGAATGCTGCTCTGAAGTACAATAATGTTAAGTATTTAAGCCAAAAGCTGCAGATGTCATCTGAACTTCATACTTTCCAATTCTRTATTTTTTAATCATTCTATTGACCATTCATTTAATATTTCCACTTGTTAAACATCTTTTTCTAACMTTATTCATAGATTATTGTGGTAGTTAGGAGGTGGTATCACACATTTCTTCAGAAATTCTCATAGTGCCCTTTGGATCTAGAAAATGTGCTTCTGCTTCTATTGACTTTCTAGATATTTGCCAAAATGGTCCCTTTGTTACTGGGAAGGGAGATAGCAGCTCATCTATATGTCTTAATTCCACTATCACACATTTTTTACTTAGACTGCAAAGATACTTTGTTTTAATTCTTCCGGCCTGTTTTACACAAACAACTACTTTGCCTTTCCTCCTTGTTTTTTAGGTTATTCCATGCAGAAAAGACTTTAAATTGATTTTATCCTCTCATGCTTCTTTAACAGTTTTATTTCAAGACTCTTTTCATGAGGGTTCACTGGTGTCTTCAGCTTATGAATTACATTTTTATTATTCATCTGTCCAGAGAACAGTTGGGTGAGTTCAATATGAATTGAATCAGAATGACTGATTTTTKATGGTCTTGTTAAGGTCCTGCTTCCTGACCAATTTAGTTATCATCTGGYGCAGAATTCATATTATACTCTGGTCTTATTTCTTCAAAATAAACCAATTAGACTCTAAAAAATTGATATCTTTATTTGGGTCCCCCTCTAGCTCATGGCTTTGCAGACTCTCAAAAAGTAGGTATGTATCTACATATAACTAAGGCCCAGACCTCCAACCTCTGGAGTCATTTACCCTCACTTCTGTATTAGGCTTCAGCTCCACTGCTTCTCACTGTGGTACCCTTAAAGGCACCAGAAGACCTTGAACTGCTGATAGTGAATGTATATATTTGCAAAATACTGGATCCAAAATATTGGTCCAAAATATTGGATCTTTTGTATTGTCATTTTAAAACCACATTCACTATAAAACTCTGCAGATCCATCTCTCCTTTTTTTCTCCTCACGTTGAAGGAAAAAAAAAAAAAGAGAGAATGTCTTGAATGTCTTCACAGTTCGAAAGACTGGCAGATTTCAGGCTTCTCCTCTCCTATGATTTTTACAGGTGGAAGGTTCATAGTGTTCTTTCAATAAACATAAGTCCATATTGTTTCATAGGTTACYACTTGCAAAGCCCACCAGAGCCAACATGCTCCACAAAGAACTGAACACACACAGTTACTCTGGCTTGCATGCTGTCCAAAATAAACAGAAACAGAATCATCTTTAAAAGACATTTTTAGAATCATGTGGATAAACTAGTGGAGTAAGGAACTATGTAAGGACAGTAGAGTCAGGCATATAATTGTGTAATGTACATTTTATAGCGCATACCAGTTTATTAACTTACCACATCCTTGGGTGGAGACTCTACTTCCTTCTTCACTTTTTTACCCATTCTAAAAACAAACAAACAAAAATATAAAACAAACAAACAAACTCCCTCCTGTGTTTTAGGAATCAGCTTACTGGTGATTTAGGAAAGCTTCCAAGACAGATTGCCTTGCAGAAAGTTGTTTGCTTTAAACTGCAAGTCTTCATTTGTGCCATAGAACAAACTTCCTCTCACTTGAACACAACTGGTAAAATATATCTACCAACAAAATATGTATTTTAGAAGAAGGATGTAAGACATCATAGGCTGAAGCTATAATGTTGTACAAATACATGGGACATGCATTTCCATAAGTTAGTTTTATTTGCATGTATAAATCAGACATGAACACAAAGGTACTATTAGGGTATTTTGGTCCTCAGTTAGAATAGCTTTTTACAGCCTCCTTGTGGTTTAAGAGATTATTATCTAGTTCAATATGAGCTGCAACCTGCACAAATTCAAAATTTAGCACTGTTGTTTGTTGTGATTTTGGAGCTGTTGTTGAGTTCTCTGAATTCCTGCAGGCACTGCTCTCCTACCAATAGTCCTTAGAACTGTAACAAACACCAGCAGTAAAACTGCTTGATAAGATTACTCATGAAGATGCATGTAAAGTCTTCCTAAAAATGGATTTGAATTTAACACTTCATAGGTTGATCACTAAATACTTTAGAGTTTGAAGAGGCACAGCTGTATAACCACACACATACCTAGATTCACTGCTTCAGGAAGTACAGCTTTGGACAAGGAACAGTTAATTTTATATAAGAAAAAAAGCAGAGGACAAATTACTGAAAGTGGACTCAGTAAAAATGACGGACATTCTGCCTTCTAACTTATGTAGTCATTGTACAAAGTGAGCATCAACATTAAATAAATTTAATAAGGTTTACTTATAAAAGATATTCAGGAAAACTGGATTATTTAAACTGTGTTAAATTCTGGTGGGGACATACGCACACTTATTCAGAATTAACATAGATTCAACTCAGTTCAGTTTAATTTATTTTAGATATGAATTAAGCTAAAACCATTAGAATTTTAATTCTGAACAGGTTTAATAAGGTTTAAACCAAATGATATAAAAAGCCAATTTAAGTAAAGGTATTCATAATGTTGCATCTTTAACACAAGCAGATTCAAATAATTACACATATTCCGAGATAACCAAAGCCTTTAATCACAAATTTAAATGTATTTAGCTTTTGAGAATATTTTCAAGAAATATACATATTTTTCTACATGTTCAGACACATTTGGTTCTTTGATAACATATATATCCTAGAAAGTGTAATCTGTAGCAGCAATCAGAGAAAATTGTGTACGTTTACTTTATTGTGGATTATATCCCTYAGTCTGCCTTTTTATTGTAGAGTCTCTTCTGGATCTCAGTGCCTTCTGTCACCAAATTTTGTTGTTAGCTTGGGCCTATAAAGCGCTCTGTATTCAGCGATCATACCCTGACTTGAGGCAATGATGCACACAGATCTCTTCAGCTTACTGATAATTAAAAATATGTCTTGCGTATTGAATTTTAATCATCGCAGACAATTAAAGTGTACAGGTATTGAATGGCGACCAATCCCTAAGCAAACTGCTTATTCAAACCTCTTTTTCTCCATAACTGTGTGTCACCTTTTTCTCCGTAGCTCTACCTCTTCGCTTCTCAGCTCCCACTGCTCTCTGCCATATGTCTGTAATAGATTCCTCTATTTCTCAGCCTATCCTCTCTGACCTCACTAGCTTTCTCCCTGAAGGATAAGCCTAAGAATTCCACAYGAATGCGTGTGCTCTTGCTGTATTTTTGAAAACTCAGAGTATAGTCTGTGACTTCACTGTATTTTCACTGCTTCTAAAAGCATTTCTGACCACAACTGGAACCTGTGTAAATTAACTGTAAATTACCTAGATCAGTTCCAAGAGAAATCCCCTGCTGAGCAGGAAATAACTTTAATATCATGTTGCTTTGCTAACTGACGATTGCAACATATGAAAACTTTTTTTATTATTACAAATATTCAGAATTCAGACAAAATTTTCACTGGAAAATATGCTTAAATGTCCRAATTTTCTGAAAAATGTCTTTTAAAAAGTAAAGCTCTCTACTATTTAGTAATTAAATATAACTAATTAAATTTTTAAGATTAAATAAAGAATATCTCCATTTTGGGATCTCCTTTGCAATCTGGAAGTTTTTAGAATCACAGGACAGTATTATAGGATTTTATATATATATTAAAGGGTGCATTTTTTAAAATCAGGTAGGGATAGAAGTAATAAAAGACTTTGACATAACTGAYGGCATTATCCGATTATTAACTTTGACATTATCCGATGTTACTTATGGTCCTTCAGCTGGCATTTACCACTTTCAGTGGCAGACAAATKGACCTATTTTATTTTGCTCCAGCTCTTTCTCACGGCAGTGATATGATCAGGTGTTTCTCAGCCAACAGGACAGTCATTACACACTCATTTCAAAACTACAGCCTCCAAAACTCTCTCTCAGTTCTGGTTTATCTTGCTGCTCATGATCTGTAGACACTTCCCTATTTCACAGCTAACTTCATTAGGGGTTCCAGTTTCTCCAAAACACCAGAAATACCTTAGTCTGAACAGTCTGGAAAGTTCAGTTTGATCAGTATCATGGAATCACAGAACCATAAAAAAAAATATGGTTGGAAAMGACATCATCAAATACAACCGTAAACACATCACTACTAGGCCTATGTCCCCAGATGCCTCCTCTGCACATTTCTTGAACATTGGCACAGACGCTGACTCCACCACTTCCCTGGGTAGCCTGTTCCAAAGCTCCACCACTCTTTCCACGTAGAATTTTTTCCTAATGTCTAGGGACATTTCCTCTTGTCCTATCAGTAGTTACCCTGGAGAAGAAACGGACCCCTGCCTTTCTCCAATCTCCTTTCTGGTAGTGAGAAACACTGGGTGGGACCCATTCAACTAAATTAAGTGTCACTATATAAACCAGTCACTTACGTACAACTCTTAAGGCATGGTTACCCTAGGTATCTAAAATTAGTCAAGTGAATTGCACCTTGAAGTTACTTTTTTTASACTGACAAAAAAAAAGTGTTTAGAGCAGCTACCTCATATATTCCCATCTATACTCTTCGTATCTAAAGTTAGTTCTCAGTAACTATGGGAATATATATCCACATAAATATATATCCATAAAGATCCATATAAATATATCCATGTTTCTTTGAGGAAAGTAAAAATGGACCTTTCAGTTCAAGAGTAGATCTCCYCCATCCTCCTGGCTATTATATTAAAAACAGACATTTCTGCCATTTCAAATAAAAAAAAGCAAAATTTATTTAGTTTTTAGAAAGAATGATTGCAGAATAACTTACTCCAAGTACTTGAAAGAGCTTAAGATGATGATGCCCCTGGTCATTGTGCTTGCTTCACTTCAYTGGCCTTCCCCAGAAATCTTTCTACTCAGTGTGTATAATTTCTTGGACTGCAAATCAGATCAYCCTTCCCTACTTACTGCATACAGGATGAATATATGGACTTCTCCGGTTAGAAGTAAAGAGACATTAGGCATTGCTGCTTTTAGCTTGTTTTATATATCTATGACAACCAACAGCTAAATAATTTCTTTTGAAAGGAGTCTGACATCGGCTTTTCAACACATTTTTCCTCATATATTTGTTAACTAATGAGCGTGCTTCCTTAAAAAAGTGACCTTTAACCAAAGACAAAATCTGTAAAATCACACTTTGGAGTTTTACGAAATCTTATGGTGGCCGCACTGTTCAAATATCAGTTTCTTGTGAAAAACTCCTTTATAGGACCAATCTCAGGAGGCATTTTTTTTTTGAGACCCTTAAAACCACAAAATAATGTGATATCTGAACCAGATAATATATTTGCAAAACAGGGTCTGTTTCATTCACATTTTTATTTTCTAGAACATTAAATAACAGAACAATCTACGATCCTGCAAATGCTGAGTAAAAATGAGGCACAGTAAAGGAATAAGTTAAAGATACGGCCAAATGTGGAACTTACCTCCTAGTCACAGAATCAAAGGTTTCTTCTGAGAGCACTTACTTCCTATGAAAAAGCAGTGCAAAGAGAAGGATTTAAGAGCAGCTTCTATGCAGTTATTTCTTATACGATCAAATTTGGAAGGTGATAGTATCATACTTTAAAAAAAGTCTTAAGTTGTGTGACTGTGACCTTGCCTTGATTTTCAGATTCTTCTCTACAAGACAGATTCTTTTTCCCKTCCAGGTGATAATTATGTAATCTTAATTTAGCCTAGCTAATTTTACTGAAGTATTCCAGTTTCTTCCTCTCTCACTGAAACACTTTTTTTTCCTGTGATAACAGATGAATTATTGTTTCTAATATGGTCTTCTTTGATTCTTTCAATTGTTTTCTGTTTGGACACTCTAGTTCTCCCAGCACCACCTTGCAGTGTAACCAAAAGGAAAATGCAGGAATTGTAATCCTAATGGGAGTGAACATTGTCACTCCTTTCTCAAATCCATGCAGATTTATCATAAATCATAATTGAAACACCCTTATTTTTCTTCTCACACTCCCGCCAGGCTCTCCTACTTCTTAAAATTTCTTCTGTGAAACTTCTAAACATTAACATATTATAAAAACTTGACTCATAGGCGAGTTAAAAAGGGACAGTTAGTCCAAATTAAACTTCAGTTCCTTACACTGTATGAAAATAATATATTGTGAGACCAATTAAGTCAAAACCTTTGAATCTGCCCATTCATTCTGTTTTATCTGTGTCCCTGTCCACGTTAGGTAAACAAAAAAAAAAAAAAGAAAGAAAGAAAAAAGATCATGATTAAGCCAAGCATTAGCTATCCTGTAAAACATGTTAACTAACTGGACTTGACCAGAGTCTGATCCTAGATGGAAGGCAACATCATCTACTTTGACTCAGATGAATAAAATCAAACCCATTCCAGAAAAGAGTCTAAATACACACTCATCATTCTAAGAGTTCACAGAAAAAAATCTGTTTTTTTCAAGTAATCTGTCTATAAATTATACAGACCCCAAAACCAAAACAGAGACGCAAAGAGAAGTACTCTAAAGACACACCCTCTAAAATAAAACTAGCTTTAGTAGTTAGATGAAATGATGAAGACCTTAGGCGAGCTAATAWAATGCAATAATTTATTTAAAATCTCAGAACTTATAAGATAGGTTGGTACTTTTTATTTGTGTTCTGATATATTACACTAATGTTCAGTTGAGTGTTACTTCCAAAATCCCAAGAGATAGACTCTTATATTTTCCATATAAAYCGGATAAAATTCTAGGACCTGAGACTGTAAATAAGGACCTGTAAAGAGTACCTGAGATTGTAATAAAAATTCTGAACGATCCATTCTCCAATTGATAGCRGTGCCTTTTTCACATTTCTACATTTGTCTCCTGAAGACCACACTTGGGTGCTGCAGCTGAACCACTTAGTACTCCCAGCACAAGTGTATGTCAGTCTCTGTGTCCTCTTATGTCCTGTCAGCAGAGACGCTGATTCAGATGATTACAGAACTGGGGAATGGTTGAGGTTGGAAGGGACCTCTGGAGGTCTAGTCCAAACCCCCCTGCTCAAGGAGGGATACCTAGAACACAGGGTTGTGTCCAGGTGGGTTTTGAAGATCTCATGAGAAGCAGACTCCARAGCCCCTCTAGACAACCTGTTCCCATGCTCTGTTACCTCCTTCACAGTAAGTTTTCCCACAAATTTGGGAAATTGCTGTGCTTCAGTTTGCAGACGTTGCCTTTTGCCCCACCCCTTCTGATACTCTTTCTCAATATCAGTCAAGCAGAATTAATTAAATCTACTAATCCCTTTCAGATAAATCATCAAAAGCAACAAGAACTGAAAGTAAGATTTGTAATAAAGGCCACAAAGACAAGCACGCAAGCTGCCCTCTGCAAATGCTGTGCTAAACCATTTAAATCAAGCCCTGTTAAGATTCTAAGCTACAGAAGTACAAGGTATTTTTCTAATTTGTAC
>PTEX01000135.1:1199368-1239032 GCA_003342815.1 Eudromia elegans
AACAGGGTAACATTCTTTTCCAGCCACAGAGCACCTAAGATGCCTCAGCACAAAAATCTGTTGCCCTGAATAAGCCCAGTCCCCCAGCAGGCCAGCATCCTGCCTCAAGAGTGGGAAGAGTCAAATGCTCCTGATAAATGTTGAAACCCATCTCCATCTGTTCCAGGTTTTCTATTTCCCTAAAGTCTGAAAGTTTAGATCTCCTCAAGTTTTTATGTTCTTCCTAACAATGGTCATTATTTTTACTGTCTACATAAATGCCTAATCTTTTCTTAGCTTGTGATATGCTGTGGCACAGGTCCAAATAAACAATTGCTCTTTATGTTTTAAAAACATGAAAATGGTTTAAATGTGTAATTCTACACAATATTTCCTTGTTCTTTTACAATAAATTTAGTTAAAAGAAGTCCTGATTTGATCTTTTCTACTTTCTTTTATAACTCCCTGTCCGTTGTGATTTATCACYTCTCTAAACTTATTTTTTCCATACAGCTTTTGCGGACATGTGTTTCTTGCATCAGAGCCCCTCTATGTCTGTTAAATCTTTCTGAGATACGATTAAACTAACCCGAAATACTGTATGYAATTTTAAAACATTGCTGATTTATTAGTGATATTATAGCTTTCTGACTATTAATTTTTTAACCAATTTCTTCAGCAAAGATTTTTACCAACCTATCCACACACTCTGTACAGGTCATGTTTCTGTTGATTACAGTCGATTTAGGTTCACTCTGAGGAGTATATTGTTTCAAATATTCCTTCCAAAGTAAATTATATTTCATTTGTCAACAGCAAATTTTTATCTGTCAGGCTGTTCACTTAACTGCAAAATGTCTCTCAGGAAAAACTAATAATCTTCTTTAGTCTTGATTGATCTAAATCATTTTATCTCATCAGCAAATTTTGCTTTATGTTATTTCTCATTTCCAAATTATTAATGAACATATTAAATAATACCAGACTTAGGATACATCCTTGGAGAATCAAAGCTGTGACAATCTGAATGGAGATTTTTAGAAATTATGTGTAAAATTTTAAATGTATCACTGAGACACATAGTGAAATCCTTCATCTCATGAGAGAGAGATTAAGAAAAATTGGCTTAATATTAATCTATAGTCAGTGAAAGACAGTAGTTATGCAACCATTTTATATATACTAATAGCAGGATACTTTTCATATAAAGCCAAAGACAGTCTGCCATATGAAGACAGACATTTTAAAGACTAGTATAAATTAAAGATACTCCTACATTTTTAAGCAGTTGTACCATCTACAAGTCTTAAAACGAGCAGCCCACACTCCAGTTTCACAGGCACGTAGGGCTGACCGTGGCRTCCTGCACCACTACATCCCAGCCCCTCCTCTCCCATGCTAAGCAGCACATCGCTTGCACTAGAAACCAACCCTCTGTATTTTAATAACTTTTGGATATTTTGTTCCCACTTGTCTCACTGAAAAGCAGTTCCACAAACTGAYGGCTTAAGTGACCAGGGACCTTTTTTTTTTCTCTCCCCATCTATATCTAGTAATGACCAATTTACTGTACCTGTATTCTGTTCCAACTTTAGTACAATTTTTCCCTAGCAGGCTAGGCACCTGTTAGTGGATTTTAGGGTAGAACTTTTGCAACTAAAATTTTATTCTTCTTCCTGAAGGCGTTAAACCCMATTTTCATGGCTGCCGCCCAGACCTCCATGGGGCAGGGCCAAGCATTGTTCACCAGCGTCCTCGGAGGAACAAGTTCACCGCGTCCATGCCTCCCTTCGCTGACACATTTCCAAGCTTACAGCATCTAGGAGGAAATATCCTCCTCGGCCCCTAAGGGCAGGAGTTTGCATTTTGTAGTTTTAAATTTTAATTCAGTTTTAACTATGCTCATTCTCACACGCTCCAGTTGCTCCCGCTGTTGCCAAGCCTTATGATTTTATTATAAATCCTGCTCCTGCTTACCTTAAAGGTGTAGATACCGACACCAAACACACATTTTTTCTTTAAGGGGGGGGGGGGAGGCAGAGATTGGCCACGCCTGGAGGAATATATTAAAATATTAAAAAATAATCAAAAATCTCATGATTGKTTTTTTTCACTGGGGTTGGGACAATTCCAAGCCCACAGCCACCCGACTCTTAGTTAACTCAAAACTCAGTGAACCCAAAAGCGCCAGAGACGAAAAAAGAAACTAGGGAACTAAAATAAACTTGGCTTGAAGGCAGCCCTGGCGAGTAACGCACCGGRCCCGCAGGCTCCCTGCGGCCGCGCCGCCCTCCGCGCTTGCCGGCGGAGGTTGCCGCTGCGGCGCCGCCCAGCCTCGGCCCCGGCCTCACTGTGACCCGGCCTCGCTGCCCTCGGCCCGGCCGGAGCGGAGCGGAGGAAAGCGGAGCCCATGGGCAGGAGCGGCGCGTCCCGCACTCACCGCCTCAGCCGCCGCCCGCCCGGGGGCGATGGCGCCGCGGCCGCGCGCGCCGCGGTGTCGCGGTTGCTAGGAGACGCCGGCGGGCTGTGTTGCGCATGCGCRTGCGCAGCGCGGCGCCCGGAGGTGGCGGCCGCGGGGATGTCCGCGCCGGTCCGTGCGGGCCGCTGGGTGTCCTTTCCCCGTGCCCTCGTGTCCCTTCCGCGTCCCCGCCGAGCCCCCCGGCCGCGGGGTGGGGATGTGGTGGAAGGGCCTCGAGTGGGTGTCCTGAGGCCCTCGTGGGCCGTGTCGCCGCGGCACGCGCAGCGTCCCCTCCCTTGCACGYCAACCCGCCGCCGAGGGTGGAATGCAGAGTCTGTGCAGGGAAGGGCTGAGTCTCTGAGGTTGGATAGGTAGTCTCTGAAGGCCCCTTCCAACCGTAATGATTGTGTGATTCTGTGAGGGCAGTGGGTGACTGCGGGTGAGCTGGAGGTCTGGGGAAAACTCAACCAGTAATCTCTGATTTAGAGGAGGAGGCTGTCATCTCACCCAAAGAATAGTGACTATTTCTTGAAATTAATGAACACATACAGACTGTTTAACAAGCAGATTTTGCCCTGATCATTTCTTCTTTTTGTATTCCTCTATTTTTTCCTGTTTCACAAGATACTTTAAGTGCAGTAAAGAGAGAGAGAGAAGTATGTAAGTTTTTGGGATCAAGCACAAAAAAAGCCGTTACGCTACTTACAGCAATGGGAGGARACGCGAGGCGGGCAGATCCCTGCGGCGTGGCCTGCAGCGGCTCCCGTGTSGAGACGCCGGCGCGGGTTTCGTCGGTCGGCCCCGGCGTCGGCCCCTTCCCGCTGGCAGCCCCGTGGTGCCGGTGGGGGCCGTGCTGTGCAGGTGGCTACGGGATGGTGGATCACTCTGGTGGCCTCCTTTGCCAGCCGAGGCTGTTCTGGAATGAACACGAGCTCGAGTTCTGGAATCACGTATTTCCTACCTTCAGAAGCAGCTTAATTGCTGTCAGCAAATGCGGAAGCAAGTGGGAGCAGGCAAATAAAATAATTTTGTGTACCTCAAAGCCAGGAAATAATAGGTAAAGAAATTACAGCTGCTATTAACTCTCTCCTGTGACTCCTTGTCACTACAAATGTCGTTGCTCGATCCCCAGATTTCTTATAACACTGCACTACAAGTATAAATTTGGGTCTACTTTTATAACCCATATCAGTCTGTAGAGACTGTAGTACAAATAGGTCCTGGGCTTTTTGTTTGGCACTGTAGTAAATGCGATTACAGTCGTAGCAGAAGAGTCGAGGAGTCATCTTTAGGTGTAAACAAGCCACACAGGAGACTGTGTCTTGTTCTACTTTTAACATTACCGCTCCCATAGGAAATTCCAATTTATAATTACCTTCAGTGGTATTAATGAAAGCGACTGCAATGACAAATCAGAACCATTTATGCTGCTCTGTGTCTCAACAGTAGGAGAAGTTTCTAACGTGGTAGACATAAGAAATCTGCCTCACAAACTTCTGTGTGGATCTTTGGTTCTCTATACAAATTTAGACACTGTAGCAAAGGGCAGATAATAGAAACATAAACAGATGAATACAGGTATGGAAGGCAAGGATTTTGTTTTTAACTCAGCAGGGTTTTTTTTAACTAGTTTTTCTTGCCTTCAGTGTTGGCAGATCTAATTCAAATGTAGTTTTAGCCAGTCTTCAGTTGGTTAGCCATTTTTGTTTTTTTATTTCCATATACATAGTYCCCAGCCACAAGAAACATTTGACAATGCAGAATCCATGCTAAAGAAGGTTAATTAGGTGCAAGATCACTGAGTGTTTCAGTATGTTCCTGTGCCCCTGGGTCCAGTTTTCCTTCAAGAATGAGGTGCCTCAAACAGATTGGAGAAGAACAGTAGTCTCAGACTCGCTCCCAGTACCTCCTTGCAAACAGTGAAGTGTAAAGCATCCTGGTTGTGAAGCAGATAGCAAGAAGGAGGAACAGCAGTGGATCTGGAGAAAAACAAGYGAGTGTTTCCCTCCACAGCTCTGTCATTCATGCCAGGTTTTTATGTCTAACCTTCAGGACCCATAAGCACCCCCAGATATTGACAGAATTGCAGACAATTCTCCTTTCTGTCTTTATTTTTATCTATCCTTGCACAGGTAGAGGCAATCAAGCACTGCATGAAAGCCACATAATTGCAGTATTTTTATTATGTGTTGGCACAATCATGCAAATACATCAAGAAAACTACTTTAATTTCATTTTCTGAAAATATTCTTAGAGTGTCCTTAAGTTACAGCACACAAATAAGCCTGCAAAGGAACAGCACTAATGAAAATAGAGCCACAATGTCATGAGTATTCACAGCTTTGACAAATATTCATAAATGTCAGAAATAAATTATTTTAACACCAAAAATGTAGAAGCAGAATAATACAATTTGTATTAAAGACAGAAAAAGATTATGAAATTAAGGAACTTCCTCRGGACCGACTTTTTAATATAGTGAATAGGGACTTTACTAACTATGCATCTTAATTAAATTTCTTTTGGTGACTTAGCTTTTGACAAAGCTACTGTAGAATTTTTAATTCTTTCAAAAGGTAACTATGAAGGAACATAGTCAAATATCCTACCAATTTGACTAAGACATCTGCAAAAATAAATCAAATGCAGATTAAAAACATGTTTGAAATAATATTGTGGAACAATGTTTGTAAGATTGAGGGGTTTGAAATCGTCTTTCAATTGTCACTGAGAGCACCACTGGGGGAGTAATTCCTCATTTCCTGAAACATCAGAAGTGGAATTATTATTTGTTGCATTGTTGGTCTGAAATTCTTTTTTTTTTTTTTAACAATCTGAAAAATAGCAGTCATATTTTATGCTTTAAGAAGTATCTAATGATATACAGCACATACAGTCTTGTCATATAACTTGTCTCATATCTGTCTCAAAAGGGAGTTAGAAGGAATTTTCCGACAAGAAGCAGCTGGCTTATGAAATAATGAATTTACAACATACCATCTTGGCATTTCAGCTTGTTGTATTACTTCACACATTAAAATAGCCAGTGTCAGTGTAAATGGGCCTCTTTCTGCAGAGCAGAAATGGAAATCAAATAAATGAACAAGCCCTTCATTCTTTTGGCTCTCCACTCTTTGCAGGCTCTGTGGCTGCACCAAGTGCCCGGGCTGAGCGTCCGGAGAAATGTTCCCCCATTGCAAATCCCTGCTCAGCTTTTCTTCTGTACTGCATTCAAACTACGTTAATGGGTGGCTATTTTTAAAAATAGATTAATCATAGATTGCAAACAGCAACTTYCACAGCACTCCCATTTAGAAACCTGGTTTGTAGCCTGTTTGCAGATCTGTAGCCTGGGTCTGTGGCTGCTGCTAGTGGCACTTAACGCGTCTGATTAGGGTCTTCAGGGAGCCTCAGAGAGGGCAGATGGTCCCACAGTGAAGTGTTAAGGTTAGAGTCACGAGTGATAGAAGATAGTTTGAGGAATACTTGTAATTTTGTAGCATTCAAAAATTTAAAAAATTCTTGGTTGAAGTCTTTGTTCTTTTAGTTATAAGCTGTGAATTTTTAGGTTTTGCTTCCTTTCTTTTMATCCCTTTGTTTCTTTCTTGCTTTGAGGGGGAACTAAGCATTTTTCTTCACTTTTCTTCAGTTTCTRTTCATTATTTTGGTCGGTAGTTTAAACAGCTTCCTCAAATCTGAAAGCAGTACAGAGTACAGAATTAGTTTTGCTTTCCTTCTGCTCACTGTGTACATTTTTAAAAACTGAAGAAAAATAGATGTGCAGCAGAGAGCGAGAGAAAGAAGAAATCGTCCTCGTGAGGGTTTTTTGCTGAGTTTGGAAATCAGAAAAGTAAATGCTTTTAAGTTTGAGGTTGAACACACAAAGAGTTAAACACACARAAGTCATACAAATAATCTTCCTGGAAAATATACTAGTTTAAATGAAAGGTCATTTGTTGCTGTGATTTTTTTTAAACWGAAAATGCTCTTTAAGTCTAGAAAATGGAGTCAGAAAGGGAAAAAAATGTGAGYTGTTAAATTACCAGTCCCTATATTCCTTTTAAATAAAGTGATACTATTTATCACATTTTTAACTGCATCAGGGATACCTGTCTGTGTTGCTCTCTCTGATACACAGTACCCTGTAATTACTGAAATACTTTTAAGTCAGACGAAAGCATGTAGGAGTAGCTCATCATCTTCAAATCCTTCCTTTCCTCATGAGCMGTTTGGGGATTGTTTGGGAAAATCTGAGCCTCTGTTTGCCCCAGCACCCTACTATTTTTTAAGGACACACTTATTTTGGAGAGTATTTGCTGSATTCCGATTAGACATGAGAATCCAGCATCCTCCTGGCCAGCTGCTTAAGGAGCCCATCAGARAAGGCAGCGCTGCTGCCTTTGAACCCTGTTTGAGATGCCAATCTTGGTTGGTATAAAAATGTAATTCACAGCTTGAATACACATCCTGATCTCTCTGTCAGCCAAACACTTCTCATATTTTTGCTCCTAGAAAAGATAGATGATGTGGAAGATGAGMCGGTGACCTTGAAACTGCACGGCAAGTTCCAGGTTTTAACCTGGAATTATTTTGCATTTCAGCTATGTTTCCCAGCTTCATTACTGCGCTGCTCTTGCTTTGGCATTATTTGTGATGAAAATTGCCTTGGCATATCATCAACCTTCCAAAAATGTTCCCTGTGTCGAGATGTGAGGAATTTGGTCATCGGCCCAGTGATCTGAGGTGTCTGGCAGAGCGCGCTCAGGGACGACCAGCAGGGCATCTGCCCAGGCCTGGCTTGGCCCTGTGTTAGGTTAGGATGCTGGGCAAGGTCCTCTTGAACGTGTGTTTTTTCTTAACTTTCTTTCAAGTGAGTCATCCTGCAATATCAGAGGACTATTTCTACTTTACTTATTGAACCAGTATTGTTGAATGAGCATAGTTTTTTTCCCCATAGATTACATGCAGTTGCCAAATGTTCTTGCCCAACTTTCCCTCTTTTAATGTGCCAGAGCAGCCATTCTGCTGCTCTCAGACARCTTATCCCTCTAACAGGGACCTTCTGCAACATAGGCCTCCTTTTTCATCTGTTCAGTTACAGAGGTGTTCAATCTTGCCTCTTTTTGTCTCCAGCCAAAGTTTATACCAGCCTAGTCCTCTTTCCTGGGTTTTTATGTACTGATGAAGGTTCTGCTGTGCTTATATCAGAATGGAGCCAAATGCTGTGTGATTTGGCCAAATCACTGCTCTCCAGAGTAGCAGTAATTCACAGTGCTTTACATGGTTCACTGGTGGGTGATATGATCACATCAAAAACTCGCCAAGCGGGGACAGACTGTGGGACGACAAGCTGAAGCTTCTAATGCAGAAGTCAAAGGTGCCGAGAAGGTGTCTGGAGYGTTTTGGTTCCTTCATTACGTTTAGGTGGATTCACAGCTCGCTTTTCCCAGACTGGGGGCTGCCTTTGTGGTGCACCCTGCAAACTCGTTCCCTCACCTGAGAGACCTGAGAGACCTTCTGGCAGAAACCGAGACACCCAGTGAGAAGGATAGAAATAGGAACTGATGCTGCACGTGAGTTTAATCCGTCATGYAGGACATGTGCAGTTGAGGGAGCTCCCTGGGAGCCTCCTGGGCTGATGTTTGGGTTTGGGTCTGAGTGGAGCCCCAAGACGCTGGTTGCTGAGAGCTTGGTGTGTGCAGCATCCTTCACCAGCAGCGTGGAGCAGGGTCTGATGTGCTGCCTGCTGCACACCGGGTCTGGACTTTCTGGCCATYGTTTTGAGTAACTCCTTTATATGATGTGGGCTCTTAGCAGGTTATGCCTTTTACAGACAGTGTGTTCATTACAGCATTGCAGCAYAGCCTGCAACCTAGTCTGACATGAACTACAAAGTTAATCACAGAAATTATATCTATTTCCATAATGTGCACCTCAGGTTTTCGCTAAGCAATCCTGGAAGACAACGTCAAACAAGCAATTCTGTGTCTAAAGCTTCTTTAGGCCAGGTGGTGCTCTCTCCTTTTCCACTATGGTTATCCTGAAATGCATGGTGCTTTCACAGCCGATGCAGAATCACTATCTAAGGTTTAAAAGATGCTGGGTTTTTTTGTGTTCTGTTTGTATAATTGTACCTTGTCTTCCCTTGTAGCATGTAGTATAGCTAATATTCGGGTACCTCACGCTATAATCAGAGTCACACTTCCAAAGTTATAATCTTATTTAGGGGGAGTTCCCACAGGAGCCTCTTTCTACAGCAGCAACAGCAGCAGCTCAGAGTTCCAAGCCTCTCTSCAGACAACCTCCTCCCCAAAACTGTTAGGCCAGGGCCACATTATTGCCTTGTACATACTGGTCTTCCTGTTGCTTCCTGCAGGTGCTTTGGATCCTCCGCCTGTTTCTCCACCGAGCAATACTGCATAGCCGCATCTGCATCCCCACATAGAGCTGGAGAGTTAGAAGCAAAGACTAAGCAAATGAATGACAAAATAAGAAACATTGAGCTTTCGCTGGAATTGTTTGTAGACTTTCCTAGCTTAGTAGAGTGAAGGAGATTCCACTTCTGGAATAAATAAATTTTCTGTTTACCTTTGCAATTGATTTTTGATCTCTCCCTAAATTATATTGCTTTGTTTTATTGTGCACTGCTGCSTCAGAAAGTTTTGTTTGTTTGTAATTTTACTGTTGATAATCTAAGTTGGTGTGATGAGTTTCACACACCTCTGCTGTAAAGCTCTGTCTGATTTACAGGAAGTCAGTCTAGTTGATTACTGTTTGTTTTTCCATATACTGGGTCAGAATTTAAAAAGTGGCAGGTAGACCCCGTGCTTTATTTCAACCTCTTTTTACAAAGGAGCCTGACTTGAAAAAGTGCTGGGTTTGTGATCATTTAATTTCTAGCTGTTTCAATCCATACACTAGGACTGAGCTTGCTGTTGGCTGACTGTAGTTGTATATAAAGCTTGGGGAGGGAAGAGAAAAGTTTCTCCCTTGCAGAGGGAAACCAGTTTCTAAAGGCAGCTACAAAATGAGTTTCTTCTTGCCATTCTTCCGACATATTTAATTTAATTCTGTTGGGTGTTTTCTCCTCTGCTGTTGGCTGCTCACCTCGAGACAGGCAGAGGACACTGGGCTCCTTCCTCCGTGGCCAGGCCGGGTTTGGAGATTCGGCCGCGGTCGCTGGTGGTGCAGCCTGGGCGGTGAGCGGTGACACTCACCGTGTCACTCCTTGTCAGTCCCTGCGTGGGGTAGACTAGCACAGCCAACCCCAGCAGATTTGGGCCTATTTCCACAGCCCAGGCTGTGGTCTCTCAGACTACTGTTAAACAGACTCGTTCAGTTAGAAACAATGATTTTTGACACTGAAACCAAAATACTCTGTTTCACAGCTGTCCACCTTTGATCTTATTACAYGAAACTCTTAAAGATCCTGTCTGGTTTGGAGCTGCAAGCTTGCATCTAGGCAAAAACTATTTTTAAGAAGAGYCATTAAATGTTCATGCCTAATTGTSTTTGCACATGCCTGGGGAGGCAGTAGCAGCAAGAAGAGKTGTGAGGTGCCCAGYCGAGTCTGAAATGGATGGTTTGATGACAAAGCTGAAGCATGAGTGGTCAGGGAAATAAATCAGAGCATAGGATTGCCTGTTCTGGTGGATTGCCCTGCATCCATGTAGGAGGAGGGGACATATGCTTAAAGTTAAAGTTAATGTACCTTTCAAACAAGAAGTCCTTCTTGASGTTGTTTTTTCTTCTCAGAACTCTGGAATTTAACACTGAAGTCATTAGCAATTAGAAAGAGAGGAGACTGAGCTAAATTTCCCTTCACATCTCCCTGTCTGGACCTATAAGGAGCTGTACACACCTTTTCCCCAGCGACAGTTCGACACCACCTCCTGTCTCTACCTACCTCAGCTGTCCTACAGAACGTTACAACAGCTCTCCCATATTCTCCTCTGTAAAGTCTTTGTAAACTTATACTAAAAAGGGCTCACAGCAGCACAGGTCCTGAAAGCCACCACAGAAATACTGATATCTTTAAACCAAGTATTGTGGCATAATCAGCAGGCCTATAGTAAATAAAACTTTCTTTTTTATTATCCTCAAGAATACCCCATTGCTCTTGCTTATTTCAGTATTGGGAAGAGTGAATCTGTGCATAATAAATCACACTGAATCATGCTTATTAGCAATTAATATCTGATAAGATTTTGAGACTGTTAGAAATACTAGCTTTTTTTGTTTTATATAAATTATATTTAGAGTGTTATTCATGCTGTTCCTTTCTGTCTTTCTCAAAACAGTATGGAAACCCTCTCACATCTGTATGTAYGTGATCTCACATCTGTATGTTTGTGATCTGTATGAATTTCTGCCATCATTCTGACAGGTTTATCAGAGTAGCTTGTCGCAGATTGCTATAAATTGTAACAAYATATGACAGGCAGGCTATGTAAGAAATGATACACATCTCCATGAGGAAAAAAATGAAATAATTATATACTTTCCTTGCTAAGACACAAATTTTGTTGGAAAGAAAGACAAGGAAGAAATTGCAATAATTTTGAGGCAGTTGCCCATTCTAAGGCTCTACTTATTGCTCCACCTGSCAACAGCTCTAATAGCTTAGGGAGGTCAAATGAAAATAGAAACCAGGAGGCTTTCTCAAATCRCAGGCAACTGCAACAGGCTTCGCAAATGAGACCTTCCACCAATTTTCCTGYGTCCCATTCATTGTGCTAATGAGCCTCTCTCGCTTATAAAGGGTTTTACTTGGCTATTGAGCTTCCTGCCAGTCTAGAAATTGGCTGGTACTATGTAGCTGTATTGTATGTTTTAGCACCTGTTGTTATGGTCTTTATTTGGGGATAGTGACAATTGCCCTTTGGTCTTTTGTACACGCTGTTCTTTCTAGCTCCTCTATGGCTTATTGTTTTTTGTGCTCTGAACCTGTCATCTTCACAGTCCRAATAATTTTCCCGCTATGGGCCAGCTAGTGCCTCATCAGTCAAATATTTCCCTATAGGAGAGAGTTATTCAAATCTTCGAGGTTTTGCAAAACTATCAAGTTCACTTTCCCAAACGACAYGAGTGACAGTATTACTGCATACATGGCCGGGGGATTTGTTGCAGTCTGCCTWATGTAACTGCCTTTATCTGCCAATAGACGATAAATTCTGTGCACTCTGCGGTGTCGCTGTCGGTGCCTCCGCAGCGAACACCCCGCACAGCCTCTTGTGTCCTTCAGGTGGAAGCAGGAAGGCTCCTGCGCTCGCTGCCTCCTGCATCAGCAGCACCAAACACCCAGACAGTTCAAGCACTCCTGCATTTTCCAAAGCTTCGCGAATGGAGAGTAGAACAGGCCAATAATAATCCTAAAGGATGGAGAGTGTTGCAAGTGGCTCCAAAACGGAAAGGAATCTTTGACCATAAGTGTGATCATGGCTTAAACTGTATCTTGGGGTGCTTTTATGAAGCTGGTCATAGCTGTCAAGTTTAATCTGTGATTAATATGTCACGCTAAATACTGATTATGCAGATGCATTGGGGGTATTGTGAGGAGGCTGCCACACCGATATTCTAACTGATGCAGACAGTGTTATTTGAAACGGTGCCAGTGGTTATTTTCACACAGAGTTACTCAGTCACTTACGATCTAGCACCTCKCAGTCTTCTGGGAGGCAAAGCCTTCCATAATTGTGGCACACTACACTGTTTTCCCAAATACACCCYGCTGCAGTTGTAACGCGGTTTGTATTTGCATTCCTCTGCTCTGCCTTTTTTGATTGTTTGTTTTGTTTTGTTTTGTTTTTTTCTCCAATGAACAGCTTTAACCCCCAAATGACCAAGGATATAGGAAATGATCAGCACTCACTTCCTTTGAAATTAAACCARATCCCTATCTCAGTTCTGGTCAGTAGGGAGAGTTCTGCTCACTGGGTAGTTTGAGGTCCAGCCACAAACATTTCTGACTTCCCATGGGGCAGACAATCTGGCACAGARCTATTTTCTTAGTTATGTTACAGACTTTCCTAACTGCAGCTATGGTTTATTAAACCACTTTGAAAATAATTCCTTTTTTTTCTGTATTGAGATATCACTCTTGCATTTATTTCTTCTCTTTCTATTTTGCATAAGATAAGCCAAATTATTGAGTTTTCGACAGGTGATTTTCCGTCTAAAAGAGACAGAGTCCGTGCAAAAGAATATGTCCTTATTTGCATTTTTTTGTGCTGAGAACATGGAAAGTTTATCTGGTGTCTAGTATGTGCTTCCTCTTTCCCTAGCAAGGCTGTACGACAGGAATCTCAGAACTTGCAGCTGGACATCCAGCTTGACTCTCAGTGAACTCATGGTAACCAACACAATACTTTAAAGTCATGGCCTAAATGTGTCCCCAAATAATAGACAGAATATGAGAAGCAATCAAGAGGCACACCTTTCCTCATAAATACCTGTTTGAGCTCTCAAATAATGGTCAAATACACGTTTGGCTCTTCCTGGGACTGGTTCAGAAGGGCTGCTTGCTGCATGTGCTTTGCCACGCAAGAATGCAGGTGGATCCTGTTGGCAAAGTCTAACAAACGGGCCAACGAATCTGCCGTGGTGCCGTGGAGATAAGCAGGGCTGTGACGAGACGCAGGAAGGCAGGAACGTCACAACTGTGGTCTGGGAATATGAAGGCCACAGTGTTTGGTAAATACGTGGTTGAGAGGGGATATGCATAACAGATGGTCAGAAAGCAGCAGTTTTGAATTAATCAGAGTGCAAGGGTCTGGATGACAGATTTGGTGTTTAGCTGGAGAAAAGCTAGATATGAAAAGCRTTAGAATGGGAGGAGTAGCAACCTGTGCACATACCCTCAGAATCATAAAATAATTTAGTTGGAAGGGACTTCTGGAGAGCAACACATCATAGAACCATTATGGTGGGAAAAGATGTTTAAGGTCAAGTCCAACCGTAAACCCATCACCACCAGGCCTGTAAAACCGTGTCCCCAGGTGCCTCRTCTACACGTTTCTTGAACACTGCCAGGGATGGTGACTCCACCGCTTCCCTGGGCAGCCTGTTCCAAAGCTTCACCTCTCTGTCCATGTAGAAATTTTTCCTAATGTCCAAGCTGAGCCTCCCTGGTGCAACACGAGGCCATTTCCTCTTGCCCTATTGAGAGTTACCCTGGAGAAGAGACTAACCTCTGCCCCCCTGTGACCTCCTTTCAGGTAGTTGTAGAGAGCGATAAGGTCTCCCCAGGGCCTCCTCTTCTCCAGACTAAATATCCCAGCTCCCTGAGCYGCTCCTCACGWGCTCAGTGCTCCAACCCCTTCCCCAGCTTCACTGCCCTTCYTGGGACACACTCCAGCACCTCAATGTCCTTCTTGTAGCGAGGGGCCCAAAGCTGCRCTCGGTGTTGGAGGTAACGCAGCGGCCTTGCCCAGAGCAGGGCTGGCTTCCCGAGCTGCAGTGCGCCTTGACCAGGTCGGTTCTGACCATCACTCCGTTGCCATTGCAGAACTGTGTTATAATTTCCATACAGGTTCTAAAGGAGCACGTGAGCTTAAGATTCTTAATATATTGTAATAAATGTCTCTTAAAATATTATTCCTTTTCAATACAAAACAGATGGCTCAATAATATGATATATGGAGAGAACTTAATCAAAACCAGCCTTGATCTGTATCTATAATCCTGCCACAATTCGTTTTCTTTTGTTGGTTAATTCTACTGCAGACTGAAATCATGAGGCAGAACTGAAGATATATGTGGGAAGTGTCACTTCCACTTTTTAAATTGTGACCAATAACAAGTGGTCAAAGCTGTTCTGTATCTTTTTGACAAGGACCAGAGACGATATGTGTCTGGCTCTGTAGCAGATTAATTCTAAATTCTGTCGTTACTGTAATATTTACAAACTGAAACAGCAAAAGCTGCAACTTGATATGTGAGAATGCTCCTGTGCTGTGAGAGGGCTCCATTCTGACACTGCCAAGTGCAGCAATATAAACTCTGGAAATAAATGGCTCTAATTTTCTCAGTGATTTTAGTTTTGATTAATGCTAGCATGAAAGCAGAATCAGACCCTGATTCTGTGGGAATACAGTGGATTTGAGTTCATTTGTGTGTATTTATTTATATTCCAATGAATCTACTTCTCATGCTAGGTGATACACAAAGATAAAAAAAAAGCACAAGAATTTAATCGGATATAAAGCACATTAATAAAATAAAACTGCATTTGTCAGGATTTAAATAAACCATCAGTAAAAGCAGTATGATGGAATTTAAATCTTAACCAGACGGAGCTGTGTAAACCGACAGCCCTTTCCATCCCTTTGCAGGGTCTCAGTGCTGGCGTCTCCCTCTTGCTGCTGCTGTGTCTTTCTTCCCAGAAAACCTCCCAGAACGGGCTACAGGAGCCGTGTGCTGTGAGGGGCTCTATCTCAGGAAAGGGAGTCCCATAGAAACGAATGTCATGAGGTAAGGGCACCGTGATGAGACTATGGTCTGGATGCTTGTGGCCTCTGCTCTGGTAAAGCTGTAGTTAGAACAGCAGTGAGAGTCCAGTCGTGACAAAACTTTGTCTTAKTAAAGGGGGTAACATTGCTGTCTTCTGGTTGGCATAGCTAAGACCAGAAGTCACAGTCTAATGGCAAAGAGCATCAGGCTACGTCCACGTCAACTAGTAATATGGCACAATGAAAAAGAACAGTCRATAAAGCAATCGGTAGTGAGCTCTGTGCATCTACATTATGTGCAGGTCAGGAGCTTTACTGTGGACTAGATGTAATCTGGTTCTCTGAAGAGTATGCCATCATCACACACGTGGTTTGGAGTTATCTGAGGTTAYGTCTAGGTTAGAAGGTAGCAAGCTGCAAAGAGAGCAGGGCTGGGGAGTGAAACCATATGGGGGGATCTAATATCCAACTCATAGGTTTTTCAGAGGGTTTCCTTCCAACCACATCTTGTCTGGTCCTGTCCACTGTGTGTCCATGAGGAGCTCAAGAGCATTAGAGGATAATCTTGGAATGCTTGGAGTAATCTTGGAGTCCTGTGTAGTTTCACCTACAAGGAACCCGGCGTAAGCTCTCTAAGATCTCTCTGCAACATGATAGTAAGTGGGGTAGCTGTGAGATCTGCTTCAACAGCCTGTGGGTGTTGYTTCAGACGTGCCTCCATTAGGGACCGAGTGCAGCGGCCATGAGGAGCGTGGCTGCCGGGCTGGATTCCCCAGAGGGGAAATGCACTTAGTGCACATAGACCCRGCCCTGCACACTGACCCAGGCCAGGAGGGCTGTCAGGACCTGCCTTGCTTCAACACAAAGCACTAGTATAGAAAGAGCTGCCGCCTCTATTTTGTGATGGAACATTCAGTTCTTGGCATCTGCAAGGGAACCAAAGCAGACCATGGCATCTAAACTAGGTCCCAGGAGGCAAAGATGAGTAGTAGAAGAATTTCTGGGTGTGGGGTGGAAAATCAATCTGTGTGCAGACATGACATCCAAGTGCCCCGACAATCCTATACCTTTACACAGCCCTAGAYATGTGGAGGGATCATAAACCAAGCAAACTTGCCTGCTACATACCAGAATAGCACTGGCAGGAAAGCTTCCCTCTGCCCCAAGGATAATTAGGAGTAAGCAAGAGGAATATTATACTCACAAACAGAATAAGTACTTTTTCTGTATCTAAACCAATGCATAATACTGAACTCATGGCTTTTAGGTAAGAAAAGTCAGAGGTAAAACAGAATACATCTGTATTCTGTGTTTTGTTAGAGGAATCAGGACTATCAGGTAGTACATTATACAGAATTATAGAAAGTAAGAGACAATAGCAGTAGAGTCAATAATGGATAATAAGTATTTTTTATTGTATTTAATTGCATTTTCTTGAATTCCAGGTTGGTTGCTGAAGCTCCAGACTTTGGCAACCTTTTATAAAACCCTTCCCGAGATAGTGCGTCCAGTGGTTTCACTCAAAACCACTCCAGACAAACATATTGTCTACTTAACTTCAAAAAATTATAAATAATTCCATTCTATAAAAAAMTGATATAAACTATAAAACAATTCTATAAAAACTACTTAAAAACACCTTGATCTGCAGTATAGAAATACTTGATTTTACAGTCTTGTTYTAGAAAACCTGAGAAAGATGAAAATGTTATAACTCAAAGAAGTTTTTTTTTCAATGATTAATGTAGCTGTTTGAAGCTTTTTAGTTTGTTTTATAAGGATCTTCACTTCTGCCTTTTTCTTAACTGTAAACTTAATTTTATTTTCTTTTTTAGCAGCATAGATCTGTTCCATTGAAATGAGGTCATGAGACCTTGTTCACTCTGTTAGAAATGAGGCAAATAATTTGTGTACAAGCATTCAGTGGAGATGGAGGCATGCAGAGAAATGCCAAAGCCAGGAAAGGTTTGGTTTTTTTTCAAAACCAAGTTATTATAGGGACCTCATTTCCTTCCATCCAGTGCTTTAGAAAACAATTGCACAAATATTCTGATCTTTTTCTCTTTGAAGYTAATGACAAAATTTCTGCTGATTTAAAGAAATTCAGGATTAAATCTCAGAAATGAGGTAATTACAGCCTAAACACACAGGTTTAAAGTAAAGCAAAGAAAATTCTACTCTGTTGATTGATACACTGTGGGAAATCTTTAACTAGCTCACTTCTTAATGGCTGCCAGCTAATAAACACCGCATGAATTAGTTTAATCAAATACCTAGTGCAGAAGCTGAAATTGTTAATGTCTTAATCGAGGTAAGTGTGCTAAAGGTTTATTAAACACCCAGAAAGTGAGTGTAGATTATTCTGGAATACAAAATAACATAAGTATTGCGAACAGGGGTTTGGCCAGGCAGCACCTTTCCGAAGCACGAGGTAYTTGGTGTATTGCTGATCCCTGCCATGCTCTCAGGATTGAAGCCTGCACAGTTTACCCATGAAGTGCACATTACCTTCTCCAAAGAAACAACATCATGCATCTGTACAGTGTAAAGACGGTCGCTTTGGAGAGGGAGCTATTACTTTGCACATCATTAGTGCCCAAAGTGATCGGGTTTTGCCCTGGCTGCAGTGGGAGCRGTACACAGCACCAGGCAGTATTATGTCCACGGGGCAGGTGTTTCCCGATGGGCAGCAGGACTGTATGAAGAGACCCAAGAGCAAACGCTGCATGAGCTGGTCTAGGGGGCTGCGAAAGGGAGGATAAACTGCACTTAAAACAATGGGCTGGAGACAAAAGAGACCAATGATGGGGATAACCAGCATGGGATGAATTTCCAAAGCTTTTACCTTGATGAAATGGTCTTTTGATCGTTTCTACTTGAAGTGCATCTCATTTCTGATGGCTGTTTGCGTGGAGGAGGAACAGTCATCAGCACTTAATGCATTGGACTGAGAGGTCTCTGTCTCTGATTCCTTGTGTGACCTCCAGCTAATCGTTTCCTCTCCCTGTCTCAGTTTCCTTATCTGCAAAGTGGAGTTAATAATCCTTTCTATCTCAGAGAGTGTAGTGAGGTTAGACAATTCAATTAATAGTTGTAAAACTAATTTAGCTTCTGGAGTAGAAGGAGATAGAGAACTACAAGGAATTATTCATAACTGTGGTGAGCCATCACTGTCCAAATCCGAAGACCAAATGCTCTCGGTGTATTCTTCCTAACTTTTAACCAAGAAGGTCACTCGTCTCTGAAAGATAGAACCTAACTTATTTTCAACATCATTTCTCTTTCTCTTTCCCCAACATATTTATTGTATTTATGTAAACAGTATCCCTTCATATGGAGTATTATATCAGCTAACTGCTAATAKCAAACAAAATTATAGCAGTGCACCACGGTCTCCCTTAGTTGAATGTCATTGATTGTAAGTCTGAAGCTGAGACCTGCTGAGCAATTTGGTGAATTTGGCTTAGTATTTAGAGCTGTTTTATTTTTTTTTATTTTGAATCAAGTAAAATATTATCAGCCTCTGGATTGCAAATGGGTTCTCAAACTGTTAGCAATTTGTTTTATTTTGATTTTCCATTGTGATAAACATACACTCTAAAGATTGCCAGAGTGATGCATGCAAACAATTGCACACAGATTAAAGCTTTCAGCTTGCAGTGCTAGCTGTGAATGCTTCTGTAAAAGTAAACACAAATGCACTGAGTCCTCAGATTATTGCTTTTCCACAGGCAATGCAGTGAATCACGGGATGGATAGAAGGGCTAAAAGCAAGTACTGTATTCTGTTCAGCTGGGTGATTTTCATGTGTAGGTGGCAATAAAAAGTGAGACCTGGTATACTAATAGAAACAAGTTTTTATCAAACTACAGAGTGTTACAAAAAGAAGTTTGCTCAACTCATTGCTCATTACTTAGCTCACAAATAGTTGGGCTATTGAAGGGATGTGAGGGATGAGAGCAAAACAGAGAAATCTCTCCAGGGAACTGGGAGAACATATTTGCAAATGRTGAAAGCCCTTTCTGAAACTCCCCTCCACCTCTTCCTTGTGCTCCCAACAATGCATCATCAATTGGGCTGAAATTGTCCATCCTGCGTTGACAAACAGCCGGTTTCAGAACCAACAGAAAGAAAACAGGTTTGCCCTATCCACCTTCATAATAATGCTGGGGTCCTAACCTTGAAAAGTTCTGGAGGCTGCATGTTAGAGGTGGGACTTAAGTCAGCAGAGACTTGGTCTTTGTGGTACAGATGCCTCCTTTTCCATTTGTATGAAAATACACCAAATTTCCACTTTCTCTAGCATATTCAAGGGTCTGACAGCTCCTAAGACTGCCTTGGAGCTGCTGTGGTCCTACATGAAAGCCATTGGTATGCAAGAAGGACATCTGGCTGCAACATATTGAGAAGGGAGAGCGCTGTCAGGAAGCAGCCCCACAGGCTTCCCTTGTGCTTCCACTGCTTCCCCTCCAGAAGGAGATCCTTGTCTGAAGAGCCCCATTGATCCAGTGTAGTAATTTGTATGTTCTCAGGCCTCTTCTGCTCCTTCCCGTACTGCCACATGGAGAGCCAGAAGGAGAACATAAACCCGTGCACATGCAGCAGGAGCACACGGGCACCACAGGAAAAGCAGAAGGAGGGAGTTAGGAGAGGGAATCTACTGGCACAAGTGACTGGCTTTGGCCCCGTTTGGAGACCAGTGAGAAGAGCAGGGAAACTGAACAATAGACAGACATGACAAAGGCCCAAAGTGCTGCAGGAGATGTGGGAAGGAATGGACAAAGTGGCTGAGATAACAAGCCAGGAAAGCGGGGTGGAGGAGGGCACAATGGACAGAGAGCTGCCAAAGGGGAGGCCGGCAGCGCAAAGGAACGGTCTGCAGAGCAGAGTCTCAGAAGCTCAAGGAGCAGTGACTTGTGGAGGAGAATGGGCAATAAGAAGTAGAGAAGAGACAGGACCGGGCTAGGAAGGGACTGAGGGGACAGCAGAAGAAAGGTCAGGGCTGGGACCAATACAAGTTCCCATTAAACGGCACTGCCTTCTCGGAGCCTGGAAAAAAATACAGGATTTTTAATTCTCCTTATTTGTCACTGCCAACAAAAATCAATGACATCCATACAAATGTGTGTGTCTCATCCTATTACACTCCGGTATCAGTCCATGCAGAGAAAAACAACTTATGGCTGCAAATTATTCCACTAGCTTAAATGGCAGCTGTCMGTGGCTAGCTGTAAATTTTATGACCCTCCATTGATCCACCATGGGCTCCCAGTAAGAAACCGATGAAACTTTCAGCTTTTCCCAAGGATTTGCTAAATTCATGTTACAATTTTAAAACAAAACCTTTTTTTTTCCTTTATTTGAATTGCCAATCTTTCAAGGCTAAAATTAAATTTAATTTAGCCTGCCCTCTTCCTCTTCTGTACATACACACTATGGTCGATCTTTAATTTCATTATTATGTGTTTTTCATTAAAAAGCTGTATTTATCAGCCTAGGATGGATGGTGTTCAACTAATGGGCAAAATTTCAGCCTAKGTCCCTTTCCTGTTGAAGCTATTTTACCATGAACAAATGAAATATTAATTGGGTCAGAAATTGGCTCTGTAGCCAGTTACAGGGTTCACCTGAGTTGTGGACACCAAGGCTCGAGTACCTGCAATAATAACCAATTAACTATTTTTGTAAAATGGATGCATTTATATAAAAGGCAACGTGAGAACGAGAGGCCCTTCCCTAATGGTCACCAGGCCCTGTGACAGGCCAGTCACTGGGGAGCCAGGGTGGTAGCAGGGGTGCTGGTCAGAGACATGAACTGTAGTTTCCTCCCTGCCGTCAGAAAACTGCCACGACGGGGCTGGGAGAGGTGGCTGTGTGGTCTGGGTCAGAAATTTCATTCTTGTCCAAAGTGGCAAAGACATTTCTGGAAAAAATATATATTTTGCCTAATAATTATTTCATGCCAAACAGGGAAAATCCCCAATCATCCCTACAAATGATATTCCCAGTGGAAAAGGAAGGAGAAAGTTCTGCAAGTAACATGTGCAAATCGTAGTTATCTATAGGCATGAGGACTCTGGAGCCTCCTCTTCCCTTTGKACAAGGATCTCTCTCCCTGCAGCCCTGGGAGGGTGAGGCAGCTACTGGAGCTTTGTGTCTGACTTTAGGGGTATCCAATCCTTGATACGTTTTTCTTTCTTGCTTGATCACCTCTCATAAGTTTCCTA
Source organism: Eudromia elegans (assembly GCA_003342815.1). Lineage (NCBI taxonomy): Eukaryota > Metazoa > Chordata > Aves > Tinamiformes > Tinamidae > Eudromia > Eudromia elegans. The sequence continues at coordinate 1,220,482 of PTEX01000135.1, forward strand.
TTATTGGCAGGTTTTTGTCTGACTGTAATRTTTTCTGTAGTCTTTTCCTTACCAGAGTACTTGTGTATAAGAAGGGAATTGGCTTCATACCAGTATAATCATCCAAATTGAGGTGAGAGTGATATYGTTAATTCTGTCCCCAAGAAGAGAGAATGACAAAGGATAATGATATGAATAAAYAAATAATAATAAAAAGTGRTCCTCAGCTTTGAGTTTACCAAAACCCTGTGAGATYKGGGATTTTTGCCACTCTCAACAGGCACATAATTCCCCACTGAASTATAAAAATGAAGTGCATATTTTTAGAGTCATAAAATTAAAGCATTTGAAACAGAAGAAACTTAAAAGACAGCTAGCACACTTCCTATAAGGGAATTAGTTTATCTTGGTTATAGCACTGACCTCTCCTTACTGTTCCCTCTAACAGGAAACAAATGCCAGTTGCCCGATAGTGTTACTGTTCCGATGCCACCTCATCAGAAACAAACTTTCCCTGTGCATTTGTTTAAGCAGGATCATCTTTGTTTGTATCCTGAGCTGACAGGTTTAAGTGGCTCGATTCTGACTTAACATAGATAGAGACTTTGGGTGGGATTTGACTCCCCAGCTTTTATGGTTTCAGTGCTACAGCAAGAGGCCTCCATCAGACCAAGCCATCCTAAACCTTCTGTCTACTCGGTTTTGTGGCAGGGTGCACCTGCCCTGCCCAAAAATGGGCTGACTGAATCATTTGTTACCGAATTAAAATTAAATAAATAAATATGAAAAAAAAGGAAAGGAAAAGAGAAAAGAAAATGAAAAAGACTTTGAAGCAAGTGCTGGAGAAATGCGCTTCTTTACACCACTAAAAGTGACTGAATTTATTTAGAAGATTAGAATGGTAAGTGATATGTTTAACTTTAAACACTTCCAAGGAAAGAAAATAGGGAGGTCTGAACAAACACGCTCAAGAGTGTACAGGCARTGACTCGGAGCGTGGGTATTAGCTATACGATAACAAGAAGCAGAGTGAGCGACAGGAAATCAGGGCAATGACGTGCTGCAGTTTTGGGGACATCCTCAAAATGATACTCACATGGTAACYACCACATGGAATCATAAATTGAATATAAAATAATGAAATTATGTGTTTCAGGAAATGAAATATGAAGTGCTATATACCTCACCAAGCACTTATTTTCCACATTCAACAAGACGTAATAGTGCAGAATAATTGGCATGAGTTTGTGAAGGTCTTGGGAAACCCTGAATTACATCAAAATTTCCTGAAATCACTTTAAAGAATGGTTTGTGAATTTAAGAAAAGTTAAACTTTCTCTTTTTTTGATGTTTTTCTTTGGTGCTATTTCATAGTAGTTTTTGTCCAAATCTCTTCCATTTTGACCAATCACATGAAAGTGGCAGTCCACTGAATCCATCCAATCTAAGGGCAGCAGAATTTAACCTGGGAGCAGACACTGCAAAGAACTTTATAGTGATGCTATTAAAAAATGAAGAACAAGAAGATACCCCAATTTGTAAGAACTAAATGGTGAGCCCAACTGCACAAATTCTACAATGACTTGATAACACTTTTCACTTTGTAATTTTTGCTTTTGTGATATCCATTATCCACTCAAGATTTGAACAGACTACAGAATTATTCAGAATCTTGAAACTTTTTTGTAACATAACGTAAGTGTAAGGTCAAGATGTGCTTCAGGTGCTTGCGTTTGGTCTCAGCTATCATCAATTGACTGACAATTCAGGTTCATCAGTCGAATTACAGCAATGTCACTGCAGTCACCTTATAAAAGACTGTCCAGGCAAGTTGAATGCCTGCTCTTGTCTGAAATTGTGCCATGACTAAAATGCTTTAAATGAAGGTACTTTTGGTCATGCTATTTTTTTTGTCTCCACTGAGATGGTTGTGGGTTAATGGTACATAGATCTTACATGTACAGAAGAACAAGATGAGGAGCTTCTGTTTCCATAGCTTGCAGAGGAATACATTTATGAAATTCAAAATGAAGACCTTATCCCTCTTCAATGGTTCAAGTAGCATATTTTAGAATAATTATTTCATAAATAACTTAATATGACATGTAGTTTTTGATTACACTAAATCAGTATGTTTATGTTCCAAACTCAGTGTTTCTTGTTATCTATTAAAACAACCCCTAATTTGGGGATGAGAGGGTTAATTCTCCCCTAATTACCTGCGAGTCTGGCTGTGCTGAAAGAAGCAACGCAGAGGCTGTGCACTTGCCAGCCCAGGGGTGGGATTTTCGACCCTGCCAGCACACTGGAAAGCTTTTGGAGCGTTGATCAAATTCTACCATAATGCACTCCGGAAGAAATAATTATACCCAGCCTCTATAAGCCATGAATTGCACACAGAAATCTTGAGCCTTTTAATTTGGTCACATATAATGTATGAAACACAGTTCTTCTGAAGCTAATGGAACCAGAGGGAACATTATGATTATAACTCTCTTAATATATTTTTCCATTTAAAAGGTGAGGTCAGGTTTGAGCAGAGCAGAAGGACGGAGTCTGACTGAGGGGCTGAAGAGCAGCCCGCGGGCTAACGCGAGCAGGGTGAGCACAGCCTGAAAGCAGGCGGGTCCGAGGCAGCCTCCACAGCGCTGGGAGCGCAGCCAGCACCCAGCACGGGCTGTTTTCTGCAAAACCTTCAGAGCAGGCACGACGTGGTATTACCGTGTCTGTGGGGCAGGGCAGAGGGTCTTATAGGTCATCTCTTTAGAAAGGGCTAAATAGGCTTCTGATACAGCTGATACACTTTGCAGGGTTTGGGTCTTTTCTTTCTACCTCTTGGCACCTGAACACCTTAGCAGGTTGCTGTGTTGAAAGAACTGGGGGCTAGCTTCTCCTTCATTTAGCAATACTGAGCAGTATCTTAGTTAGCCACTAGTACCTTTCTACTTTATTAGCTGTGTTTGAAGAACGAGGTGTTTCAGCCTGGTCCTGTGCAAGGGAGGGTGCTTTCGAGCTTTGGAAAGTGATAAGACTGATTCAGCACTGTTCAGAGAGACACGGGTCATACAGGCAGCAGGGCACAGTAACCTCTGAAATGACACATCTGTGTTGTTAGTGTGACACGTGTGGTACATAGAAAATGGCAGTAAAAGGCAACTGAAATTTCCACGCATTAAAAACATTTCTGTGATACCTGATTTTTAAAACATCACAGTGAAATATTCCTGACGGTTCTCTTCCAAAGATGAAGGAGGGGAAGAACCAGAACTCTGTGCTTCACTCGAGAGATGGTGTCAAGTAAAATGCAGGATATTCCGTTTCATTCTCACACATAGATTCAGCAAAATGAGAGAAATAAGGAGGAGAGAAATACAGAGGTTCAGAGGAATTGGGGGGGCTCTTGAAACATTCTCGGAAGCTCTATGTGTATGTTCAGGCCAGATCCTCTGCCCTCTCTTATGGTGATACTGCAATTCTTCTGATCCACAGTACGTAAGACCAGCACCAGCACAAAGGAGGGAGATGGAAACAGATGGGTAGGGGTGAAGGGTGAAGAGAAGGTAAATTGAGATGAATCTGCAGCGTAAAGGAAAGACAAMGAATTGAAACGGGTACATTTTATGTTTGCAATTTGCTTTTCTTTAGCAATTGTGTCAAGAATAAAACCTTTATTTGCATTTTAAGCTTTCTAGTGGTAAAGTGACCTCCTGTGAATCTGGCAGATACACGGCACAGCACACGGCTTTGCTGGAAGGCCTGAGGGCTGCCACGCGGTCTGAGGTGAGAAATGCTTTGGCTGCCTGCAGAACAGGCAGCGTTGGCAATCCCAGAAACCAGGTTTCCCATCGCATGGAAAAGATGCTTGGAGTTCTGATACCATTAGGTGCCAGAAGAGGAGTCTTCCTTCATGGGCAGAAGCCTATCTAGGAGGTGGCAATGATGAGGCATAAACCTATACTCTCACAGTATAGCAGCTTCACAACATATTTCTTCTGAGAAGGAGGGAGCATCAGAGGGCTTCTAACACGCCCTTGAAGGTTATTTATCATTCACCAAGACTTGCAAAACAGATTGTCTGCTTCCAGACAGTAAAGAGAAGCCTTGACAAGTCTTAACAAAATGATGGCAGACCAAGCCATGGATTATAAACTATTTAAGAAGTCAATGTTGAACAGTTGTCTATCAGACTTGTGATGCCTTCTCTGAAATTCAGAGACCTCAAAAATTAACAGTTTGCATCATGTAGATCATTTCATAAACTGGACAACTTTTTAGAAAGTGTCCAAAGAGGCTGAAGATTAAAATACATCAGTAAACCGAAGGGCTGAGGGTGAAGCCCGCAAGGCTTGTGCCATTGATGTGGAGGAAGAAGCCCAAAACAAACCCCCAAAAGCCAGTGGCTGGGCTGACTTAGCTGGGCGAGAAAAACAGGATCCACCCGCGCGCCAAGGGCCGGGCTAGGGCGGTGAYGGGGACGGGCGCCCTGGGCGGGGGCTCACCCGGCATGAGAGGCCCATGGGGGGTCCGCGGTGCTGCAGGGGCGCAGCCGGCACCAACCCGCGCCCCCTCTAATGGCAGATACTGACCTGTGCTCCCCGCTGCCGCCCGCTTGCACGGCCCGTTTGTTCCAGCCTCCCAGTGCCCGGTTCCTCCATCTGCTGGGAAGCGGTCAGTTAACAAACCAGCCACTACTCCTTCCGTGCCCTGCAGCTAATACGGTATGTGCGCATCCAGGAACAGCAGCAACTTCCTCTGGCATAAAACTTATAGAACTCTTTCAAAAACAGAGCTTAGTAAAGGACAATGACATCCAGTTAGCTAAAATACACAATTTCTCCCAGGAGAAGATGGCTTTGGAGGCCAAGTGTCCATTGTAGAAAGTGACACGTGTTGGGAGCTTCTCCCTGGTGAAGGGCTAGCAATGCCCAAAGCAGAAGACATCTGCACCAAGGCCAGTACAGCAGATCCCAAGTCACTCAAGGGGGCTCGTGTTTCTTTAGGCAAAATTCTCTTTGGCTGGATTTGTCCTCCTGTTCAGAAGAACCAATACTCAGTCAGACATTGTTATTCACATTTTCTTTTCTCTGGGTACCGGCCTGGAGTGGTTTTACCCTCAGATAGCTATTTTTCAGGTAGTTCTTTTTATCTGAATGTTTTTTCAAGCGCACTTCTGCTCTGGTGATAAATATATCACAAATGACACTTTCCTATTCCTCAGCTCCCTCCTTTGCATACATTTATTATAATGACTCTTTTCTGAAGTGGTTAAAACACCGCTACAGCGCTTCGCTACTGTCGGCACTGCAGAGCTAACCCTCCCGCAAAGCCTCCGGGCGTGCCAAGGAGAACTCTTCTCTATGGTCCAGCCGAGGCTGTTGACCCAGTGAAATCAACTGAGGGCAAAACGTGTCCTGCTGAACTTTTAGTATCAGAAATAATAGACATAAAATAAAAACCCTTACCTSCCCCTCAAAATTCTTGTCTGAGCTCTGGGATTAAACATTAATTGCAAACCTAACAAATACCACCTGGAAACTGTGGAAAATATGACCGTATATTTATGAACAATTTTCAAGATGAGATTTTAAAATCCAAAATTTAGTCCAATTCTGCTCCTGTGGAAATCAATTATGAAACTCTTCAGCGCTGCGATGCAGCTAGAAAACAGAGCTTTTAAATGACTGAGCCATCAACTTTAATCCACTTACATTCATGTGTTAAGATCTAATACATAGATGTAAATTTTCTTCTACAGCCTATATTCATTTTATCCTAAACTTATTTTATTCATTCTGTTAGACTGTTGTCTACAATTTTTAAGGCATAGTTCTTAAGACACCAAATTGTAAGCATAATCTCAGGGTTGCAGAAGAGAGAAATTATCTTGCTGTCCACTATAAATTGCTAACTGCTTTATTAACGACTTTTCTTATATTTGCTGTTTTAAATATTTGTAAATATAAAATTTAAAATATTTCTAAGCACTATATAATATTTAAACATTACTACTGAAATCGATTAACAAGGAGTAGGATAGTTGAAAGAACATTCAGAATGTAATGGAATATATTTCCTTGTGTACCAGTTGGGATAGCCTGAAGCTACATGGCATAAACTGTCAGGGAACGGGGCCTTGGTCGCGATGATAGATTTCCATATAGATTAGTATAGATTAGTATAGATTTCCATATGTGGAAGGCTGGAGATGTGTCCAGTTTCCCAGGGCTAGCCACAGCGTGGGCCAACACTGTACATGAGATTCTGGGCTTTCCGACTTGCCAATATTATTTTCATCAGAGAAACCGGATGGACATAGAAAGGGTGGCATGAGTTTTTGAATAGTTTCTCATGCAGAAGTTACTTAGATTTCACAATTTAACCTCCTCTTCCATAGAAATTCTTAGAAATAAGAAAATTACAGACTTACTGAGATGCCTGGTGAAATGCATCTTTCTCTTTGAGAGATTTTTTACAAGAGAATATGACCTTCTGCCAGTGACCACGACTGAGGACAGAGACAAGAGCAACCTAGGAGCTGGTAGGAAATATCCCCGTAACGGATGAAGAAGTAAATGAATAAAACGATGAAGTGTTAAGTCATACAAATTGTTTCTTTGCCTGAGTGAAGGGGGAAATAAAACATGACTTGATATCTGACAGAGTAGGTCACTTTGCTGGCATACTTCATGAGACCTGCTGTTCTAGCAGAACAGATAGATATAGATTCCATTTATAAGGTAATGTTTGCTTCAAATGACTTCTCTCATGTTTGCTTGTTATTCCTTTTTAGCATTTATCTAAGGCCTAAGCCTTCAAAGTAATTTTACTGTCACAGAGTGTGTAGAAGAGGAAAGAAAACACCCACTCCTTCCTCCCTTCTCATTGCATGATTTACTTGTTTCTTAGCCTCCTTCATTTCCCTTTCTATCTGCTCTTTCTTGCAGTATCTTTTCTTCTTTCTAGCCTGTGTACACATGTCTGCGTATAAGCAAGAAATGACAAGAGATTTTTTATTTCTTTTTTTTGAAAAAATAGTGTCATTATGCTATTCTTCAGCAGTGAAATCCTGCCTGCCTGCTCCTGCTAGAGAAAAGAAGTGCCCTGTTTGCCATGTATAGGACCAGTTAAAACATATTCTTTGCAGTATTTAGCATCCAAGAGTAATAGGGAAAAGGACACACAAATATAAAGTTACATGGTTATGTTAGTGGAAATTTCTCTGCTTTAAAACGGAAGAGACCACACAATCTGCCACAGGTGTTTTCCTCCCCTGCTTTGCTGCAGGGACCTGAAGAGAAACCACGTGCAATGGTCTGCAGACTGAGCGCAGCATGGAAATGGTTTCCTTCTGCCTAACAAATTTGTAAGCATGTCTGTGTTTTATTTTTATGTTGGCAACTTACTGTGGTAAATATTCATTCTAGACTGGATAGCTGGGTCTACGATGGCGAGTTTGTGCTGCTTCAGTGATGCCTCTACTTTCATTCTCGACTCAACACAGCTTTCAGGCTTGGAAACCCTTCCATACTGTGGGGTAGTTGTGTAAGACATTTCCTAACCTGGAGCTCAACCCAAAACACAGTTGTTCAAGGAGCTCAGAAACACACTGGAATGTGTACATATTTCATCTACAGACAGCCTTTACTCATCCTTGCTCCAGAGCAAAGCAAAACCTCTCAGCTTCCTCCTTTTATTCTCCTGTACAGCATGGGAACTCTGCCTTAATTCCTGCAGCACCGTGCAGTAAAGAGCACCAAAGAACCGCCGTTGTTCACCGAGACACAGAAGCTGCTGCGGTGCTGCACGTCCTCTGCGTTTCGCAAGCCCCCGAGCCGCCCTGCCTGCTGCCTTGCCCAGGAAATGGGGCTGCAGCCTCATCTGCGGAGGCAGAAGGAGCCGCGGCACAAGAACACACTGGCCAAACCAGCTGCCCTCTGTGGTGCATCCCCTTTGGCTTCAATTTCATGTTACTCTGATCCTACCCACGCTGCCCATGTGAAACCGCACACTCGGTGGGGAGCTTGGAAAGCAGTGACTCTAGTCCTTTGCTCCACCAGTGAATTAATTTCCAAGCCTATTTTATATGTAAACACAGACAAGATRATCTCTTGGTATTAATTACTGTAACTTATTTAAAAGAACTATGCCTTTTCTGTGAGAAAAGGAATTAGCTGGKGATGAGATGTATTTTATGCTGAGAAAAGACACTCTCTTTTACCCATAGTATTTTGCACAAGTGATTGTACATCCTGCTTTCCTTGGTGTGATGTTCCCTGCACACCCTRCTGCACTCTTGGCTGCATTTGGCTCCTATGCAAGATAAGTCACATGATTTATCTGGCACAGAATATTAGCTATAAATCCTGAATAATTTTTAGTGTTTTCAAACAATAAAGTAGCTAAAAACAATGTGGAATACCTCTATTATCTAAATCACTATTTAGATGTGTCACTATCTAAACTTGAAATGGTTTGTACTGTCGGCCCAGATTTTTACTGTCCAGAACAAAATATATGAAATGCCCTTCATTTACACTACTTTTCAAGTGACTTAGCACTTGACTGAGAGCAACAATGGCTTTGGCAAGAATGAAGGTTATTTTTTTCTCAAATGAATGAAGAAGATAATATTGCAAATGTGTCTGTGAACACCCACGAGTGCAATAGTTCAGCAATTTGCAGTAAACTGTATTGGTTCTATGGCTACTTTAATGGTGCATGTACTGTGTCCTAGACCTTGTACTGTGTGCTAGACCTTCCTTGTGCCCCAAATCAACCAATATCCAAATTTTTTGATTTAAATCTATGCTGTCTGTGAGTGACCTACAGAGCATATTTAAAAAAAAAAACCCTTGAAAAGACACTATTGGCAGTATAAATGGTGCTGGCCCCAGCCCCTGCCATAGCTCTCCTCCCAAGTCCTTCACCACACTAGCAATAATTTTCTGTATTGATATAACACGATCAATTTGGAGGAAACCGAGCAGGCTCCTGCCTCAGGTAGTGCTTTTTTCATTATGCAACTCCTGGAATTCTCCAAAGCTGAATTCCTAAAACTTCTCGTGCTTCTCTGGTGGCAGTGAGAGAACCTGCAGCTTGTCCGTGTGACAACGAGTGCTAGAGACGCGCTGCTGAAGGCYGCTGGGAAGACTCTGTGACACTGAATTATGATCAAAGCTTTCYGTGCACACTGGCCACATGCCTTTAACAGCACTATTAATCCCTGCTAATTCACTTCATATCGGCTTACGGACACCAAAGGACACGTGCAGACTTAGCAGGATCTTGCTGCCCCGGCCATCACCAGGAAATGSCACCTCGCTCCTAACCCTTCCCTCACCAGGGAAGGCAGCTCAGGCAAGGAGGTGGCTCCTCAGCTCTGGAATGGCCACGGTTATTGTGTTTAATCTTCTTTTTAACCTCAGAACAGGCAAAACTCTTCAACACTCTTAGAGGACAGGATGAGATGGTTGTGCAAAGGTGCTTGAGTGCTGTAGCTTTTGCTAATAAAAAAAATKGTAAATGGTAAAATTGGTTAGGATAAAGAGCTGCAGTCTCCCCTGCAATTGCGTATGGACTTAGGTTAGAAATTACATTTCTAATACCCTTATTGCTACCATTAACAAACAAGAATTGTGTAGAGCAGGCCCGATACCCATGTATTTTCAAACAGGGAACAGTTTTAGTAAACTCAACTCACCTACTACCACTGCCTTGCATAAAATACACTGGTCTGGCAGCTTTCCACAGCCTTATCAGCAATAAGCCCAGTCCCAGCTTTACATCACATTACCATATACCGAAAGGCTTTTATGTCACTAGAATCTCTTTCAGTCTTGAGTCTAATTAGCTGTTAGAGTATTCTGCTTCTATTGCTCTCATGAGAAGTGAGTTTCATTTTCTATGAAGTCCTTTAAGTTTTACATAGTACTTAGAAAGTAATTAAGGTGAATACATTTTTCTTCATACTGACTCATTTCCTGCTTTCTTATTCTGGGGGTTAGGGAGTTGTTTATTTGCATTTATTGTATGCACAGTAATATTTTAAATGTCTACGGACATCAGGAAAGATTTTTAATATTCCAAATTTTAAAGACTTTGCCAAATATCCATTTTCTCATTGGAAGAATATTTCTTAAAAAATAGGTATCTGTTGTGCACATTAAAAGAATCTGAGGCAAGACTGGTTCCAATCGGGATAAATTTTGTCTAGTAGAATTATATAATGATTTACTGAAACTCAAATATTGCTAGTTTTTACATTGAAATATACAATTTCTTTAAAATAAGAGTCCCACTAGATTCATAGTCTCTTGTGATATGTGAAGGTCACATYGTCAGTTTTATATGGATTGACTATGTTGATTCATATACATTACAAAAGAGCCATGAAGACGAAAGAAAGCAACTTTCACASCTCTCTTCGGGAAGGACAAGAAAGAAAATGTGGAGGCTGGGCAGGGGAACGGCAGCCCCTGGGAAGGTTATGAACCAAGTTCTCCCACCAACTGCTTCCACAGGCAGGCGAGATACGAAGCTGATGGGATTTATCCAGGGCAAACTGTGCCTGACCAACCTGATTGCTTTGTGTGAAAAACAGAAGAGCCGTTCTGAGACGCCTGGCTCASTGGTTAAGGGAGGACAGCGAATGTGACACATCTTGACTCTAGGAAGCCTTTTCACACTGTCCTCCATTCTAGCCTTAGTGCCAGTTTAGTGGAGTAAGGACTAAGTAGACGATAACACAGGCAAAAAATTGGCTGGACCACTGGGCTCAAAGGGCTGCAATCAGCAGGACGAAGGAGAACTGGCAAGCGGTGGTCCGAGCGGCGGTCCTCAGGGCCTCAGAGCACGGCTAATATAGCTCTGTGTCGCTGTCAGTGAGGGGAGGTTGCACGGAGCCCTCTCCCAGCAAGCTACAGACATCATGAAACTGGAGCTGTTGTGCTGGAGGACAGGGCTGCTGCTTGGAGGGATCTGGACAGGCTGCAGAACTGCTCTGACAGGAATCTCATGAAGTTCACCAAAAGGAAACGGGAGGRAGGATCTCATATCTAGGGCAGAACAAGCGGGATCTATCAGCAAGAGTGCAGCCGACTGGTTGAGGGAAGTGCTTGTTCCYCTCAGTTCAGCATTTGTGATGCTGCATCTGCAGTGCCGGGTACAGATTTGAGCTCCCCAGTATAAGAAAAGCATCAACATCCCTGTGCCTYGTGCTCTAGGGGTTCCTGCTGGAGCTGGGGGGTTGGACTAGATGATCTCCAGAGGTCCCTTCCAACCTCAACCATCCTGTGATTCTGCGATATACCAGGGTGAGTCCAATGAGCGGCCACTAGTATGGTTATGAAGCCAGATTAACTGTGGAGGAAGTGAGACACCTGCATTTTCAACAGGCTAAGGATAGATCTTACTGATTCCACCAACTGCCTCATAGGAAGACCTAGAGAAGACAGGACCAGCTTCTTCTCAGAGGTGCCCAGTGTTAGGGCAAGCAGCAACGGACACAAGTTGGAACATGGGAAATTCCTATTAGATATATGGAAAAGTGTTTTCCTTGTGAGAGTTGTCAAATGTTGGAATAATTGAGGAATCCTTCAAGACTTCAGAACTAGACTGAACAAGATCTGAAGAATATGGGCCTAGTTGGATCTCCTTTGAGCGAGATCACCTCAAAAGTCCCTTCCAAATAATTTCTTTTTAGTGATTTTGTGAAACATTGTTTATAACTAAAACATGTAAGTCTGTTTTCAATTCATGGTGATTAATGATTAAGGAAAAGAGAAACTGAAACAATATAAAGAAAAATTGCCTTTTCATCCTTCTTTTTGAGAATACAGAAGGCTTGCAGGAACTTGGCAAAATGGAAAGCAGTTTTTCCTTTTAAGGGATATGGGCAACTGCCCCTTCATTCCTATTTCCACARCCCTATCAGAAGGAATTTCACTGATGGTGAAATGTTGGTCCTATGAGGTCCTTAACATACATAGGGCCAGATTAAAAAGAAAAAACCAAAACCCTACTTTTAGATGCATATAGAAGYATGTGAGACCTTATTTTCAGTACTGTGCCACCAAACTTCAAAATTCTGCCAGTGCTTAAAGTCTAGATATCCACTCTTTTCTGTTCAGATGAGAATCGCTCAATATTAAAGGATGCTTTTGTAAATTGAGCACTCAAAATTCAGTATTTTGTGCTTTCATGACTTTCACGAATCTCTTCTAGGGCTAACTTAACTGACATTGGAGAAATTGTCAATGTCTCCAGAAGAAAAATGAAAGAAAGGCATTTAGCAAAACGGAATGAGAACAAGAGCACGACCTTCTCTTAAAAGAGAGCCCCTAGTAACAATGGCAAGGGCCTAAATTAGAACATGTGGGAACCAGGGTAGTTCTTTCACAGCTCTTCAGCCACTGTAGTTCCTGTGCTTAACCACAGCGAGCAAGAAGCTCTAACATGGCAAGAGCTCAGGAAGCTGCAGTGCCGAGCTAGAACTAGAAGAGGCTGCTTAAGAAACGAGGCAGGAAGGAAAGCTGCTCTGGTATTTTACAAATAATCAAATGAACATTAAATGTGTCTTACCAGATAAGTTGAGCTCCCCACCACACTAAAAAATGTGCAATTAAAGAAAGTAAATGCTACACTTTATTTCTACCACCTCTGTTATTCCTGTTGTGTCTTTTTATGTTATAAAGATTAATAATCCAGATTCAGAAAATAAAATATATTTTCAACATGAAAAAGCTTATTTTGAAAAAGATCAACTTTTAGACAGGCACAAAAGCACTTAACAGTTTATTCAAAGTAACATTTATTATCTGATGCTAGTCAAAATACCTTCTACACTGAAGACTAAGCAAGATAGATATGCAGAATGTCCTCTTTGAAATGACATGCATTTGATAGTCTTGATAACATATCACACTTTTAATAGTGAACTCTATTAATTTAGATCTCTCCAGTATTGCTTCAAGTCTAGCTGCTTCTTCCATGAGCAAAGACTAGAACAAGGACTTTTGAAAATAAGTTGTGAAGAGCTAGGAACTCTCATCCCTGTCCTCCCCCTACCTTAGGGTTGGAGAAAAGATACACAAGATCAGGCCTGCAAGCTCAGAGCACATTTGGGCTGCTAAAACAGCAATTGAAATTCATAGAGGGACTTTAGAAAGTCTCAGTTACTCTAGGAAGCTGCATRTAAGCAATCTGCAAGTTTGAGCTGTAAGTTACAAACCTAGAAAGGGTTAAAAGTCTTCACCAGAGCAAAAGGAAGAGGTTAGCCCTTAAAGACTCTATAAGCTGCAAAARCTGGCAGTTGTGGCTTGTTAAACTGCTGGGAGGTGGAACTGACAGCTGGGCTGCCTAAGTGGGGAAGTCATAAAAGGGAAGCAGAGGGCCCCAGAGGGAGTGGGATAGTGGTGCTTTAGTGCTTGCTTGGCTGGGGGAAAACTTGCTCCATTTGAGTTAAAATGGGCCTTGCTACTGCTAGATACTGATCACAGTGAGTCCTTCAGGGGGCTGGTTTATAGAGAGTTGAACAAGGTGAGAAGAAGCTTTCCTGGCTTCCGTTGYATTTGGGGTCCTGATTAAAGGAGCTACTACTAAGCTTAGATTGGGTTATGTTTTAGTTAGTTTTTTTTAAAAAAACTTTTTTTGCCTTCAAAAAAAAATCTAAGTTGCAAAACTAACTGCCAAGTGAGGCTGATGAGTTTTTGTGCAGGCCTTCAACTATGGATTATGCTTCTTGTTGAAGAACAAAAGGAGATGGGCAATGCTTCAAATGAAATGTCARAACTGTTCCTTCTTAGAAAGTGATCACTGTGGCCTTTTGCAGATTAGTTTTGAGAAYTTTACCAATTTAAATTTTGTTGTTAAATTATGTTTTAGAGGTTGTCTGAAATCCTCTGCAATGATATAAAATATTGTGAATCCTGTAACTCTTAATGGCATGTCTGAATGGCAGACAATGCTTTTTGCCTGCAAAGGTATGTAGTTAGCAATCCTTTCCACATACAGGCTGTGTTTGCCCTCCTGAATAGAGAGCAGTTACATCTGCATTTTTAAGAAATTGGAGATAATGATTTTCAATTATTCCTTTTCTGCTTTATAAATGAAGGGAATACTTGTCTCCAAAATATAGTCTTACATATCTTTATAAAAGTCAATAATTTGTTATCCTTTTAGGTTTCATGATCTTGTAGAAATAGAAACTKTATTAACTTTGGATATGACTTGTTTTTATCATGTCTTTAAGATGTGTTCTTTTTTTTTTWAAAAAAAGAAGAAATTACAGACTAGATTTAAAGTAGCCTAGCTTGGCTTGAAGTGACATRTGCCCAGACCAGTTTATAGAGTAATGGAACAATTTATGAGTCTGCCTTAGCTGAAATTAGTTTCTATGGCAGTTGGCCCGGGGAAACTCTGTAGACCTTCTGTTCTTTGCAGCTGCAGAAAATAACTCTAAAGGGAAATGTTACCTTCCAGAAGCAAGGCTAAGCCCTACTTGCGAACTGTGGTGTCCCCTTCTTTAGAAGTAGGGACTCTACCACTCCGGTTGTTCTTGACGACCAGCGAAACAAAAACCAAGTAATTGATAAGTGTACTGGGAAAAGCATATCAAATCACAAAGTGTTATACTGCATAATGCTAAACACCACCGTACAGCAAGTGTTAATAGGAGAAAATAGTTTTTAGAAGCAAGTTTGCTACTCATGTTTAAATGCCACCTTTTCTTGAAAGGCAAGATGAGAGCTTCCAGACTTGTTCTAATTTATTCTAACTATTGATGAGGGRAGTCAATAGCCAGAATCAGTCATTTATTAGCATCATTAGCACCATCTTGGTAKATCATCCTTCCTGCTCCTCTGCCCATCAGCTCCTAGCTGAGAGCATCTCCTGCTAGATGTGGGAAGCAGCAGAAATTCTAATACCGGAGACAGACAACAGCAACAAAAAGTTTTCCCCAAACCTATTCTGAGACTTCTTACAAGCCAAGAGGATCTTCCTTTCTCTCCACGGAAGCCACTAAACACTACTCAAGGCTACTAAGAATAGTAACTACTCCACTGGAGGCCAAGCACACTCTGTGCTTGCAAAAAGAGCAGCTTAGTTCACTGTTGATATTGCATGTACGTATAAAAGAGTTTTCAAGTACTGGAGGTTGATCCTGGCTGAGCTATCCAGTCCATGCATGCACTTCAAGAGCTTTGTATTCAGTCAGTGTAAGTTCTGGGCATGCTAATGGAGTCTCAAAGACTTGTAAATCCATGTCCCCATGGAGCTTCTTTCAAGTCAAACAGGGAGTGCCATTCAGGACTTGATATGTGCAGTAATTCAGAGAGGGAATCTCCCCTTCCTTTCCAAATACTGTTCTTACCAACACTGTAACCTACATGTAGGCCGCATGCAGGCTTCCAAGAGCTAGCTAAACACTAGTTGTAACCTCAGAAGATGATGTGCTGTCATAATTCAACCCTTTGTAGTTTTCTGTCAATTCCAGGACTGCCCTCACAGCTTTTAAGTTGATTTGTCCACAGGTTAAGTGAATTGAGAAGTTTYCCCTGTGATGAAATGTGAATGTGGTGCAGAGAGATGGTACCTGAGAGCTCTCCCTGAAGGTGTTACTAGAAGCAGCAGTGTTTCAGGTTTGGTTTCAGCTGCAAGTAAGACTTTGATTTTTCCAAAACCATAAATGCCCATGTACCGTGTAGTCAGCTCTGCAATATATGTTGTGTCAGGCTAACAAACAAACAATGGAAACAAAAAAGCTGCCAGCCAGACTGAAACCTTTGAGTTACAGCAGGCTATATGACTAGAAACCTCCTGTATGCACAGATGAATGTCCATAAGCCACAGAGGAACAAAGAGGAGCAGCTGTGGTCTCCAAGCGCATACAGCCTGGTGGGAGAACCCCTTAGGCTGGACACTGGCTGAAGGCAGCCTGGTCTACATATGGTTCCCCATATGGTGAGGACTGAGCAAGCACTGGGAAGGCAGCATGAAGGGAGCTGACAAAGGAGAAGGCAGGGTGCCAGCAGAACAAGGATGGGAGACCTGTTGGGTCTGGTCACTGATTTGGAGCCCTGGCAGAGGCTCAACATGTGGTTAGGGCTTTCTTGTTAGGCCTGAGAGTCTAAAGCTGCAGTGGAAGTGAGAAGAGGCAGACACAAAGGAGCTGCTGCGAAGAAATGGCTAAAAGGAGAAGTTGCAGTTAAAGTGGATTGACAAAGAGGCTGCCAAAGGCAAGGGGAGGCTGCCAAGATGATGTGGCTACAAAGAGAAGCTCTTGGTGTCAGCACTGGAAGGCTCAGCACATGCTCAYCTTCCCCTGGGATTAGAGTTGGGAGAAAGACAGAACCTAGACCTTCTGCTGGGGTGAGAATGGAATGGGGCTGCCAAAGGGAAGGCTGATAAGAGAACAGGGCAATGAAAACCTTTTAATAGCTGACCTTTCCTGAGACTCAGCTACAGTTCGATTTATTTCTAGGGTTAGTTTTGGGACTGACGAAAATAGAGTGCCAAGAGCTCCAGTTGGGGGGAGTCTGGAAAGGGGGATCCCAAAGGGAAATGATGGGAGGTAAATAAAACTTGGCTGCAAGAACTTTTTCCCATGGCTGTAGGGCCTTGTGCAAGACTCAGCCTGTGATTATGGTTACAGTTGAAAGAAGCAGCCTAGAGCTGGAAAAGAGTTGACAAAGGGAAATATAGCCGGTAAAAGCAATCTGTCTGGAAGATCTTTCTGGCTTTGCCACTGCCTGGGAGGCCTGATCTAAAGTTCATGCTAGATTATTTAGATTAATAGCCAAGGAGGATAGAAAGAGAGAGCCTAAAGTTCCTCTTGGAGAAGGAGTGGAAACAGGCTGCCAAAGAGAAATGGTAGGTAGGCTCCAAAGAATATCACAGACGAGATCATTCTGGTTTGGGTACTGAGCGCACGCACTTGGGCARGGCTCAGCCTGAGGGTTCTGCTTTGGTTTGGGTTAGAGCTGAGAGAAAAAAAGTGAAGAGCTCCTGTTGGGCTAGGACTAGAGAGCCTGGGAAACTCAGGCTCCATTTCGCAAGACTTAAATCAGTGCCCACGTCCTGATTTCACCACTGGCTCTAAAAGAAGGCCAAGTTGACCAGGCTACTAACTTGAGTACCAGGTACCTAAAACTGGAGAAGATGATCTGTGCCTCAGACCTTGTCTTGAGGACAGCCCAGGCCGCTGATTCATTTTAACTCTGCAGTACAAGTTATGGCCAACATCTGTTTCTCTGATAAGCCAGAACCCTCCCTGCTAGAGCTTCCTAATTGCAGGAAGGAGCTCTTTACAATGCAGGCCAAGAAGCCAAGAAAGCCCTTCGAAAAAGAGATCCTTCTTCAGCTTTGATTTCTCTATAATAAATCTACCAAAGTGCTTATTGCATACCATGTACTTATAAACCCAAATGCTTCACTATATAGATCTATTCTAGAAAAAAAGATGAAAGACAAATATGTGGCAGATGTTAGCTGTGTTGATATGTGCACCATTTTAAGATGTTCAGACGTTATGTTCTAAGCATAACATAAGGAATAAAATGGGTACTGATCTATTCTGAAAACCTGACTTCAGGTCTATATTTAGGCATCCGAGCGACCTGCTTTTATTCAGAGTTGCTGTGTATTCAGCTGCTTCCTCTGACTGCGGTGGAAATATCAGTTTTTCTTGTTGCTTTCTCTTTTTTTTGAAGAATAAAATTTGCAGTTGAGAAACTCTGCAACTCCCAGATAACTTCTTAAAAAGAAGAGGAAGTGGGGAGGGAATGAAATGCTCTCTGCCTCTGCCCTACTCTCCCCAATATGCAGAAAACAGAGTATGTAACAAATTCTAATAACCACTTCTATGCAGAAGGGGGAACGATAAGCCCAAAAGTCTGGGATTCCAGCATGATGGGTGACTTTGCTGTTGAGATCAGAGCCGAGAAGGAAACATGCTGGGGCACTCGAGAGGGTGCAACAGGTCTCTAAGCTAATGAGCAGCTGTGCAAGCCTGTGTCATGGTTGTGAGGGGACCTTGGCGGCCCTGATGAGCCTCCTCTGGGACATGCACTGTCACCTGTGGGACCATGAAGCCCCCCTTGCCGTATGGACTCCATACAGTGACCGGACTCATCATGAAGGCTCTCCGTCACACAGGGCAGGACAGTGCGCTGTGTGTGCCGCGTTCCTCCCCGGGACGGGCAGACGTGCCCTGGCAGGATGTCAGCGCGCCGCTGACCACATCCTCCGCGCCCACGCAGCCACCCGAGATACGTCCCACTTCTTCCCCTAGGCTACAACGGCTCATGCGGGGGCAATATCTGTGCAGACCAGCGAGGCTCCAGCCGGGAGCCCCCAGGGGACCGCGTTGGCAGCTCGCGCACCGCAATAACGGTCGCGGATAAAATAACGGACTCCCACCCGCAGCGCGAGCCGCCGCCACCAGCCCGCGTCACGGCGGCGCGGCGAGCGCGCATGCGCGCGCCCCTCCCCCGCCCCACCCGCGGGGCATGCGCAGTAGTGCCGCAGGGGCAGCGACTCCGTCTCCTTCCCGCGCCGCCTGAGGGGGCGGAGCT
>PTEX01000135.1:1239242-1255761 GCA_003342815.1 Eudromia elegans
CGCCCCTTTCTTCCTCTCCCTCCCTCGCCGCGCTCCGCCGGGCTCCCCCCGCCCCGCCGGCCGCGCCATGGCGGCCCCCAGCGCCGTCGCGCCCGTCATGGCGAGTAAGACCAAGACCAAGAAAAAGCACTTCGTGGCGCAGAAAGTGAAGTTGTTCCGGGCGAGCGACCCGCTGCTCAGCGTGCTCATGTGGGGGGTCAACCACTCGGTAAGCGCCGCGGCGGCGGCGGGTGTCAGCAGCGCGCGCGGGCGGCGCGGCCGCTCCCGGCTCGCGGCGGTCGCAGCCTGGGAAGTTGGCGCGTGCCCCGCGGCGGCGGCGCGGGAGGGGGCCCGGCCGCGGCCCCGCCGTCCCCTCGGGGCTCGGCCGCGGGGCCCAGGGAGCCGGCGGCGCGGGCGCTGCATCCACCTTCCGCGGCCGCGGAGGAAGGGGAGAAGGCGGTAGCGGCGGCGGTAGCGGCGGCGTTCGCGCTGACTGCGGAAGTTTTCGCTGTCTTCAGCGCAGTTCGAGTGCCTCTGGACGGGTTTGGGCACTCGGGGGAGGGGAAGAGGGCTGCGTTTTGATGTGGCGGAGCAGCAGAATTACAGCAGGACCGCGACCTTTGGCGAGGGCTCCGGCTCTGCGGCTGGCGTGCTGCTGTGTGTCCGGAGCGCCGGCTCTGGCGCTGCGGCAGCACCGGGCTGGAGCCGGCGCCGGCCGCGGGCCCGGGCGCTGCGAGGCTGGAGCCGCAGCCTCGCGTCCTTAGCAGCCGCCCTCGTAGGCTGGACGGGCAGAGCCCGAAGATCACCTCAAATCGGGTGTCGGGGCCGTTATGCCCAAAACTGCTTCTGATCTCTCCATAGGGCGAAGCCTGCACTTCCAGATGTTGTTTTCTGCCTTAATAGCGTTGCCTGCAGTTGGTGCTTAAGAGCATCAAAGAATAACTGTTTGCAGTTTTAGGCTCCATTTTTTTGACAGCTTCTTTGGCATCAAACTCGATATTCATTTTTTCTTACACCTCTGAGTCCTGCTTGTCTTTCGTTGTGTATATTTTAGTACATTTACCCCGAACCTGAAGCCCTGCATCAAGTCGAATCGCTGTTAGATCTGCATGAGGCCACACAGGACCTGGGGTGGTCCGGGGGAAACACTTCAGCTATAGGTATCAAAGTAGGATCAGTGACAAAAACGAAGTCCTAGAGAGGCTAAATTCTCTGCTTAAGATAGCCCTGTAAGTCAGGCCAAGATTGTGACACAGAACTCGTTTCAGTTGTAACCAGTGACATCCTGTGTCATGAGCTGATGAGGGACTAGATATTCATCTACTTGAGAAAAAAATCTAACTGTGGAAGTCTGTGATGTGCAATTTGCAAGAACTGGTCTTAAATGCACGGATATTTTCTGCTGCCGCTTTAGCGGGACAGAGATGGAATTTAATGTCTAGCGTTCTTCATAGACAACCTGCAAAACAGATTTCTTCAATGAAAACAAGCAGCCTGGTAATTACAGGGTAGGACCTTCAGATGGGTGACGTTTGAGCAAGGTCTTGAGCTGCAGGCAAGACCATCGGAAGTGCCTCTGGGGCCAGGAGTTGCTACAATAATGTTCATTCTGGAAATGTGGCTACTTTGAGGGGAAAGGCCTGGGCCCTTTACCTGGGACTGTGCCTGATAACAAGGTAAACAGTAACAAACACAACGCGGGAGTAACTCCTAAGCCCATTTGTTACTAGGGAGTGTAGAGTCATTCCGATTACAGTGCCTAAGAAAGAAACAGACTGGTTCCAGCACTTAAAATTAAAAAATGGTAAACTAAAATGCTGCTGGGAGGCAAAGAGAAAGGATAATAATAAAGTAGTTTCAGTTAAATGCACATTTGCATTATAATTTGTGTTATAAAAAATATGTCTGTAAACTTGAATATATTCTGTGTGTTTTATAGATATTCTTTGATTTCTTTACCCTGCTGCAAGATGTAATCTTGAATAATACTTTGGGCATTGTGGAAGCAAAATCCCCCTGGCTTGTTTTTTGTGCACTCTGGGTCAGTCTGATACAGCAAAAATCTAAATATTTCTTTCTAGCCAAGAATGCAACATTTAAGTACTGTAGGCTCCTCTGTTAGGAAGGGAAGAAAAAAGAGAAAAAAAAAAAAAAAAAAAAAAAAAGATGCTTACACTACTGGTTTGCAGTGTGCAGGCATTTCAGGCATGTAATGTCTGAAACTTCAGGATTTGTCCCGCAAGTGAAAATGAGCAGTTAGTCTAATTGCAGCAGGCTCTGCTGTCACAAATAACAGTTTCTCATAGGAGAAATGCAAAGTATCCGCATGGATTGATTAGCAGTGGAGGTTAAGGATACTTACATTTTCTTAGCAGAATAAACAGAAATCCATGAAATGTAAGACTAGCAATGAGCATAAACATAGTTCATGATGATAGTAATTCAATAGACTTCGAGCACAGTAGTCATCTGGAGGGAAGCGGGGAGAAAAGCTATTGAAGATTGCTTTCCTGTGCCGTGCGTGTCAGCAAACAAGAGAGCAGCAGTTTGAGTCCCTCAAAGTGATCCGAGAAGGAAGCATGTAGTGAAAAGCCAAAACTGAGATGCAGTTCCCATATTTTTGGCACAATGTGTCATGTGAAGGAGGATGGGACCTGGTGAAGTTGTGAGCAGACTTTTCTCCAGGCTGCCTGACTTTTTGAGCCGGGCAGGATACCGCCACGCTTCCGGAGGGCTCTCAAATGCTGCACCGAGTGCATGAAGAAGCTCCRGAGAGGAGAACGGTTCTCTAAACTTTCGTTAACTGTCAAACTGTCATCTCCTAGAAGGAAATATAACCTTGGAAAGGAGAATATAGCAAGTGGAAACTGCAGAAGGCCTTATAGGAAATGTGTGTTTCTTGAGGAGAAAAAATATCTGCAGAGAGATGTCTGTTAAGTAAAGATATTAAAATAAATAAATAAATAAATACCCAGCCTCTTGCCTTCCCAATAATAAGCTGTTAGGAATCTTTTTGGTGGTCTCAATTTTCTTTAGTTTGAAGTAGAGGCATCTAATGCAAATTCCTACTTGGCAATACCCTTCAAATGTGTTATTGAATATGGCTGTGGGTAAGGGAGAAACAACATGTAAGCAATATTCAAATTTCTTAAGATGATGAGTGCTCATTTTCAGAGCAATAAACTAGTTTCTTGGGATGCTCAAATGTTCTTCTAATAAAACTTTCTACTAAGTCAAAGAGAAGGAAGTTTTGTCCTGTTCTTTAGATGAAATTCTAGTGCTTTGATGACTAGTGCAGCAGGAAAGACTAACTGCTGGGGTGTTTGAATCTTGAAGGTATCTGCATCATTAAAAATTGATCTTATCTTAGGGTTTTGGGTTTTTTTAATACTGTATGTCAGAGGTAATATGAATGTGCTACTGAAGCAAATGTTTGAGCTCAGCAGTTTGTGTGACTTAAAGCTGTATTTCTAGCTAGTACCTAAAGCAGTTGCTGCATTTTCAGAGCAATGCATTACTCCTGGCATGGTAAATAACATCCTTGTTCTCGGCTCTGTGTTGTCCCTGTTGGTGGATTTCCAGCCACTGTGTGAAGGAAAAAGGGGGAAAAGAGGATGGCAAATAATTTTTTTTTTTTTTTTTTTTTTTTTTTTTTTTTTTTTGTTTTGTGCTTTTGGGAATCATTCTTCTAGTCTTGTCTTTGCTGCCTTGGTAAACTGAACTGATTATTACTATTAGTGATTTCCCTGGGTAGGCTTATGGTTTACATCAGCAATAAATCTGTTCAGTCACGGTTAAGAAGCTGTTTCTGTTAAAGTCTGTAYGGAAAGCTGGGAGTGTGTAGAGGAGTAGGCTTTGTCCTTCTAAATACAGAAGCAGGCTTTTAGTTTGGTTGTGGGTTTTGCGTGTGTGTTTGCTTTGGTTTTTGCTTGTTTTGCTTGTTGAGTTTTTTTGTTTGTTTTCAGTAAGTACTTTGAGGTAAAGAGTGGACCTCCTCTAATGCATCAATCATTAAATTTATAAGAGAATGACTCCCCAGTGCAGTTCTCAAGCACACTGTAGAAGTTTAAAAAAAAMCCAAAACATGCAACTTGGCCTCTAAAATCTGTAATCGCCATCTGTTTCTTGGATGATTACAGGCTGATCTAGAATTTATCAGTACTCAGCTTCAGTGGCACTTGCTGCCTAATAAGTGAGTGAAACAGTAACAGCGCATGAATTGAGTGATTTTTTTTTTTTTTTTTTTTCCCCCCTCAACATATTTGCAGAATACTTCAAAAAGCWTGCATTTTCCGTGGGTGAAAAATTCCGGAGATTATAAACTCAAAGACCTCCTTCAGTTGCTTCTGTGAGGCACTGTGAGCCTGATGCTGCTCTTGCGCGCTCAGCTGTAATCTGGCTTGATCTTTTTAACAAAAGTGGAACAACACARGGATCATAATAAAAGGAGTGAAAGTTGGGAGCTCTTCTGTCTGCCACGGTAACTCCTGGGCTCAGTTACCAACAGTGTGACTAGCAAATGCAACTTTTYCCCCCATTAATATATACTGGGGTGTATCTGATCCCATTAGAAGAGCTTTTATGTTTCTACAGAGATGTAAAATCTGTGTGTTCTTGTAAGGTTTTAAGTTGTTTTCCTGCACACATTCTCTGGCCTTCTCCTCCAGCTAGTTCAGAATCAACACTTGTCTTTCCCATTCCAAACGCTTTTTCCAGACAAACGCACAAAACCGGCTCCCTTAGTCATGCTTGTCCGTATGTTTTGATAGGACAGCAGAGTGCTTGTTAAGTAAGTGTGTACCCCCTTAATTTGAGGCATAAATAATACTTCCTATTACCAACCATCTTCTCAGTTTAGAGTTTCCTCTCTGGCAAACTGTGCGTTTGGAAGATGACACGGAAAGGGCATGTTTGGCAAATCAAGGGAAAGATGCTGATTAAGCTGTTGTGCGCTCTGAGATAGAAACTCTTATGTTTATTATCAGCTTCCTTAAAAGCCACCGCCACCGAGAAGCAGCTCTTGGGCAAATGTGAGTTMCCGGAGTCGATCCCTTCTGGGCCCGTGTTTGATACAAGCCTAATCGCAAGTCTGTAGCGCTGACTCGGGGAGCTGGTTGGAAACTGTGGGAAGGGCTGGACCAGCCGTCGGCCGGGTCCTCTGCTCTGCTGCTGCTGTTTACATTAACACAGAACCTCACCGTAGCAATTGTGTTCTAATAGCGGCTCGTCGAAGGAGGGAGGCGAACTGAAATTGCTGATATTTCAAGATGCATTGCCTGTGGCCTTGAGAAAGCTTCTTACTGCTTAATGTAGACGGTAGTAGAGAGAAGGCTYTGTCCAAGAACCTGAGAGAAGCAGCAATAAAAAGCACCGGTTATAGAAAAGCAGATAATAAAGCAATTAAAACTACTTAATCACCTGTGTGTCCAGCTCTGATGTTGTTTATAGGAGGAAGYAGAAGAGGAAAAGCCACATATTAAAAGCTTAAAGGGTTCTTTGGGGAGGGAGGATGGGTGTTAAGCTCTGTGCTGTAGAAATTAATTTCATAGTGCTCTTGTGTCCAAGGGGCCAGACYCTAGTAAAAATGCCAACCGTAAATGTTCATAATGATGGTGTTAAAGGTGGTGCACGCTCCTACAGGAAATAAAATGGGATGGGTGTTTCATGTGAGTGCCTTTCTCTCTGAACTGCTGAAGAAGGAACATGCAAAGCTTCTGATAAGGATGAGGCAGGAAGAGTTGTGAGAAGAAATGTGATAGTGGTTTAAAAGCTATTTTMTGGAGTTTCTTCCTATCTAGAAAATGGGGTGGTAAAAAGGCTGGGGGGAGGAATTGCCTATGTATTTTGGAAACTGAATGTCATTAACCACAACAGGGAGCCCTTGGTAGCAACACAGACAAAGCAAATTTGTTTTACCAACCTAACTTCTTCATCATTGGAGCATCCTCTGCTGTTGTGCCCACTGTCTGGAGGCTTGGGGTGTCTATTTTCCTGCTGCACTTTTATGGTGACGAACTGTAGTGTAACTGGCTCCCCCCAGCACCCAGTTCCCGCTGTCTYGTCCCGCTTTCTGCCCTTCCCTGGCTCCATCTCCCCCCACAGGGTTTCGTAGGCGGACTCTAAATTATGCAAGTTCACAATGCTCTAGTGTCAGGTGAAACTACCTGTTATTTACGGGTCTTCAGTCGAATCCTGTCGGAGCTGAAAGCTCAATCACTTGCAGTGGGTTGTTTAAATATATCTTGACTAGTAGAAAGGTTAGTCTGTTGAACTGTGAGGTTTTAAAGTCTTGAAAGAGGTATCTGTCACTCTTCATTTTCTTCTGGCTTTTAAGTGTTTGAGTGCTATCGTGGGTAAGTGACTCCRGGATGGATGAATTATTTTATGCTTACTCCTTAGCCCTGTTTCTGTGGTTTTCAGCTTTTTATATTTGATTGTTGCTATTTTRGTATTTATCAAAAATCCTAATCCCTCTTCTTCCCTTTCCATTGTGGGGAAAGTACATGTTACTTTGTGAAATAGCTGAAGCAGACTAAGAAATTGCTGCCTCAGCTATGGGATGGTAATGACAAACCACATTAGTTTTGATGGTATGCATCTAGGTACGTAGTGAAATGAGTTAGCTTTGAATAGTTGAGACAGTTACTCCTTGCATCTGGTTTGCTATGTGAACATCTGTCTTATCCTTCTACAGCCTGGCTTGTTCTATAGGAAGTTAATTAGTTTTGTGCTGAAAGATTGCTTAACTAGGGTGTTATGAAAATTGTTTGAAGTAACTGGATGCTGTAGCGATGAATGTCACAAAACTGAAATGGAAACTTCAGCTTTCGCTTCAAAGAGTGAGTTTGGATAGTTTGCAGTAAAAACCTGGCTGTACACCTTTTGGAGCGTTTGATTTTTTTCACGAGTTTTAGCGAACAAGACCTTCATGCACAAGACAAAGTAATGACTCTAATCTAGTTCCTTGGCATATTTTAAGTTCCCAAGGYAACCCTAATATTCTTAACAGAGCAGGGTGTGCATGCATGATTCTTTAATATTATAAAATACCCCTTGTATGTGTGTCTATGTCAGTTGTCAAGTGTGTCGGTTATGTTCTATCTCTCCTTCCACACAATCCTGCTATTTCTATGTTTGCATCTTATCAATCAAGTCTTTGCCATCACAGTTTTTCTGGTAAACAAGTTCAGCCATATCTGTTCTCTGTGTCTGTACCCAGTTCCAAATTAATAATCCAACAAAAATCATATATCTTGAAAAATTTTAGATGGACCATAGTTCACTGAAGTTYACTGTCCAACAATGCAAAGAGCTCWGCCAGCACAAGGAATGTGAAATTGGTGCAAGAGTAAGCAGAAAAGGCTCAGCAAAATACTTTCTTTGGGAGGAAGTGCCAATTTATGCTAGCATAAAGTTAGTCAAACTACAAGCTCCGTAATATTTAAGCCAGGCAAAGCTAGGGCTGCTGTGTTGGTTTCTGCTCCCTTTCTGGTGCTGATCTGAACCTGTGGCGAGTTCATGTGGGGAGATGCACTGGAGGAAAAAGTAACGCCACAAAAGAGTGAATAGTGTCATTTTCTTAAAACTGCAATATGTCATATCCCAAAGTAACTCCCCTAGCTTAAAAAAGGAGCTGTAAGCACTCCTAGGGTTTAGTGGAGGGGAGAAATTGGCCTTACTATTTTTTTTGACATGTACTTTTTAACTGTTTAAGACAATCAGAGGGGCTCCAAGTTAGTGGGGATTTGTACTCTTCAACTGACTAGTGATTTCACAGCTACAGTTTAATTTCTTACTTGGGGTTATAATGTTGACTATAGTGAGATTTTTTTTAAACAAATATTTTTACTATATTTATGTAGTGGGTTTGGTATTCTTCAGCATGGATTTTTTTTTTGGTCTTTTAAAATAGTCATATATCTTTTAAGAGACTTAACTGTTTAATTCTCAGTTTCCTATATGGTTTTATTTTATCATCTTTTCAGTGTTGGTTTTATGGAATATTCCAAAATGTGACCTTTTAATTTCCCCAGMCAGGTGGAGAGTAGATGTTTTCAGACAGGCTGCTCTGGCTTCCTACGGGGATGCCGTTTTTGAAGTTGCTTTTTAGATGTAAATGCCAGTGTTTGGAAGACCTTTCAAGTGATACTAATTCTCGAGAATCCTACATCGAGTGTTTTGTTGCGAGGTACCAAGTCACAGCTGCAGCCCTCACCCACACCCCCATATCCGTTTTCCCCAGCTTTGAGTGAGGAACGGAAGACGCCCGGCTTGGGGAGCCCAAGACGTGTCAAAACAAAGCAGCTTCGTAGGAACGTACCATCCTGATTGAAACTGAGCCAGACCTGGTTAGCTTGCCATGCCAAGTGTCAATAATTCTGCTACCAAGCTAATAATTCTACTACAGTGTTCTTCACGTGTGGGAGTAAGGTGGTTTTGAAGCTATTCTGTAGCATGTAGCTCCTTTTTCATACTCAGTGTTTTGTCAACTCTGGCTTTCCGTCTACCTTGGGGACCGGAAACATTGCTTAATACAATTGGTGCCAGCGTCTCAGTGCTACTGAGTCTGCTTCCATCTGCACCCGTTTTCTCTSTCCCGCTTGTCCTTAAAGTTACCTGTAGGTAGGGACTTCCTGTTGGTGTGCTGCTGTTGTGCAGCCCTATGATGAGATGGGCTCTGGAAGATTATAACAAAGTAACTTCTAGACAGGCATTCGAAGAAAAGAGAGGTTTAAGCATGTAATTTTCAGGGCACTTTATCTTCTTTCCTGCAGATCTCATGGGTTTGGTTACCTGTAGCTGAGCAAAAGTGTGTACATTCATTTGACATGAAAGCATAAAATATAAGCATTACATGTATATTTGAGACTGCCTGGTCTAAGTAGTTATATGTGAAAATTCATAGTTTAAATAATTTTATTTTTACCCTAAGATCTTGCAGAAGTACTTATTCAGCCTATCTTGGTTGGCTGTTCAAAAGAGTTGGTTGTATTTCTGGGAAAGATAGCAGTCTCACATCAKCTGACTTCACTGGAAAAGCCCATGGGCTGCCTCCTTCACCACAAGCTRCTAATTGGAGGGCTAAGAAATGACTCATTCATAGTGAAACGTGGCCTCAGGGGGACTCGCCAAAGCGCTGTAGCTCAGTGCCACCCTTCTCACAGAGCAGTCTGTGGCTGGTGTGAGTTGAGGTCTTACTAGCTCTGCTTTGTCAGCTGCTCTTCCCTTTTGYGATGGTGGGTTAGCACAGGAGGAGGGAAGAGCTGTTTCTGGCATGGTGGTTCTTTTTGATCTTGGTCAGAATCAGAGTGGTGATTTCTCAGTCTGGCTCATTTTTCACTTGCAGTTTGATACGAGATCAATAAACCAGCCAGACTCTTCCTGTTCTTGCACAGTGAACAGGACCAAGCAAACAAAAAACTCTCCTACATGTTACTGCTCATCATCTGCTTTTCTGTGGAGAAAGCTAATTTATAGAAACAAAATCTTCGTACAGGTTGACATGTATGAGTACATGTATTTGGTCTTTGACTCAACTAAGACCAAAACAGCAGCTGGAGGAATTGCCCTATCAGGAGCTCACTGCCACTGTAGAGAAAGGGGCAAAGGGATGTTAAAATGCAGATTACAGGGCTCTTGGACGTCAGTGTAATTCATTTCAATGAGTTATCCCTTTGAGGGATAATGTCCATGGCAGTGTGTTCTGTGACTCTTAAAATAGGCCCTTTCTTGCTAACTGATGGAGAATAATGTTCTGTCTCAGGTCTTGTCAACTTGATGATAGAACCGCCCTTGCATTTTGAAGATTTTTTTTTTTTTTTTTTTTCCTTGGAAAACCATATCTCTAATAATTTTGGGCTATAGTATGTGTAATGAAAAGTAATTTCAGGGKGTTCTTACACTGCAGAACAACAAAAGTCATCCTTGTGTTGTTTCTTGGTACTTAAAATGCTAGCTTTTACCTGCATGTCATCACATGAGAGTTGTGAGAGGTAGGAAGATGGTTCTTCTTCTTTGGCTTTGTCCTGAGTTACCGTGCTGCCCTCGTGGTAGCGCAGTGCTGACCAAACGCACGCGGGGGAGATGCTCTTTAATTAAGAACAGAAGGATTCTATGGGTACAGAAATAGGGTTATCTGGCAAACAGTATCGCAGTCGCTTCAGCAGCAGTAGCTGTGTGCATATGTTTGCCTCAATAGCAAGCCTGAGAGTCATTTCAACACTGCTTTTGTGCTTCAGCAAACGTACACTACCRAGCTTGCAAAGCAGGGTTAAAATGGGCTGGGTGAGGCTAACGTGTGTTGCTTGCAGTGCATTTGTTAAGCTGAAGCAACTTGCTTGTTCCTCTTCAGGGGGACTTAGGCCCCTTTTCTGAACTGAAGAGGTCATCTAGAAAATTATCGCTTACCTGAAACCAGTATTACAGTACTGCTTGAAATGCTCTGTGCTTTTCAGTCAGTCCCATTCCGACAAATCTAAGCTCACTAATCAAAACCAGGCAGAAACTGGWTCTTCTGTGTCTAGTTTATACTGCTCTTAACGTGTAGCCTAATCCTCAAAACAAATGGTGTTTGATTTGTTTTATTAAGTTTAGGCTTCCTGTTTAAAGCCTATGAAAAGAGTTAATTTGGGAAACTAATCTAACTATTTAACTCTTTTTTTTTTTTTTTTTTTTTTTTTTCCCCCTCTCGAATGGCAGGCATGGCTTAAATTAAAATTACCTAGGTCCTTAGTTAAAGGATAAATGTAGGATTGGATAGAATTATCAAGATTGAACTTCTATAGCTATTTTCTTCTTTTGTTTTCAYTGCAACATCTTCTCTGCTGTTCTTCACCTTTTGCTGAAAACTGGCTGAAATATGAAATACTTAATGWTAACTGACACAGTTCACTTGAAAGAAGTTTAATACCCCATCKTTAAGTAGGCAGAATTAACAGAGGAATGAGATAGTAAAGCACAATTATTGAGCTGTTTGTACTCCATTACTTCCAGTGACTGTCCTAGCCSATAAGTGGGCCAGAGCTCTGAGTTGGTTTGTCATAATCCTCCTAGCTTAGTTTTGTGTCTCCCTACCCCCTGTTCCCCTTTTAGGGTTCAGTTCCTCAGTCTGTCAAATAAGTTTTCCTCAGAAGTTCCTGTTGCCTCSCTCTTTCCCCTCCATTTCTCCCAAGGTATGTTTAAATCATGACAGCTAAATAACTTYGTATTTCAAATATTTGAAGAAAGCTGTAAGTATTTTGCCTGTTCTGCTTTAAGGGTCCCTAAAGAATGTTGTCATCTCAAGGGGAAAGAAAGCAGTGTTTATCAGGCAAAGTGTATGAGGAGAGGTAGTTTTTAGACCTGTATAGGCGGGTCTAAGGGGAAGGGAAGAGAGAGAAAACAGACTTTCCGACATCGGATTGTTACAAAGAGTTGTGAGACCATGTAGATGAGCTGGGCTTCTAAACAAAAATTAGGCTATAATCTTACTGTAGTTTAGCTATCTATTTGTGTAGTTATAGATCTGTTTTTGTCTTGTAGAAGATCTGCTCAAGAATTCCAGAAATACTATAGATGACATTTGAGGCGGGGACTCTACGGAAGTTGGACTCGATAATCACAATTCCCTGCTTTAACTGTCTTCTCCCAACAGTTTGGTTTGCATTTTATTTGCAGTGATAATAACGTGTTGGTTAGAAATTGAACACTATGTAATACCCAAAGCAAGCAAGTCTTTGAGCACAAGCACAAATCTTCACTGTTTTTCTCCCTAATAAATATCATGAAGAATTGTTGGTGAGAGCCTTCCCATTTTTACTCCAGGTTTCACTGGACAGAAAAGGAACTGTAGTTTGCCTCAAAATTAAGTTTGATATTGCATCTGTTTTAATGGTTCTCTGGATAATATTGTTTTAAACTTTTTTATATTGTATATATGAGTTGTATTGATTTGCATTATTTTGATTTGCATTTGCATTTTATCTTGGTGTAACCAATAAATAGAACTACAACATGATTGAAAAGAGAAAACCGAGCTTCTCAAAGAGAATTAGGACTTTAAGTATCATAAACCAGGCCAGAAGTCTGTAAATGAAGCACATAAACTGGTGTTGTCACGTGAAACTTTTGGGAGTTTTTATTCACATGAAAGCTTCACGTCTTCAATGTTTGTGAAGAGCAGGAGCTGCTTAGCGTGTATGGTTTTTTCAAGGAATGCGAATGCAGAGCTTTCCAGGTATTACAAAGTACAGCTCGAGCCGTGCCCGGTGATCCACATGCACCCCATTTTTTTGGTATAAGATTGAAAATTTGGCTGATCATACTTGTCTGGGTAGTCATGCTTTTCTTCTTGTGCACATGATGTGCCAAATATTTTAAACATAATTCTGCAAATTGTAATCATATAGGATCGTTTATGAAAATGATCCCTTGGTTGCTTAAATGCATTTAGTTCTGGAAAGCTAAATCCTACCATGTTTTTAAAAACATGCGTGTCTCTTACAGAGCTACCTTCCAGCAGCAGGTGAGATTTCAGATATCACTAATATCTTAAAAGTTGTGGAAGAGTGGAGAAAGGCCTACAGTGTCACCCTCTCTCTTTAAGGTTGTTTGGGATTGTTTGTCATCACTGCTCTTTACAATTTCACAGACCTTTTCTGAGCAAATCTTGCGAAACAAGAATAATGCTCAACTTTTAGACTGTAGGAACAGAAGGTGAAAAATACCATGTGAGTCACAGCAATTCCACTGCATAACTCAGGGTAGCTTGCAAGATTTTATAGAAATAGGCTAGTCAGAAGGGTGGTATTGTGGAATTTTACTGTATCCTCTGGGACAGGAGAGCAGACAGTTTGCCTGATTAGCTTATTGCTTTGAAAAGTGCCTTCTTAAAGCCTTACGTTCATGTTCTCTTGCCATTTCTGCTCAAGTAAGTAGGAAAGGTTCTGGAGAACAAACTGGTTCGGGCTCCTGGTGGAGCTGGCAGGATTTGTTGTGGAATGAGCTACTACTTGTGCAGTCAGCTTTGCAATGCCATTTTAAAGGCCTCTAAGGTGGGTGAGGCAGTGCTAGATCTGTACACCACCTGGTGAAACGAGCCCCGGTGGTCTCTGCTGCTCATCACACTGGCGCAGTTTGTGGGCAGAATTGGGTAGATTGGGTGGATGTCTGGAATTTTGGAAAGATAATTCCCGTGCAAAATGTGAAAGAAACAAGAAGTGGTTTTGGAGGTTGCTTAGATATTAAGCTAATGACCAATAAATATTCTCCAGAGCATCACTGATTATCTTTTACTACCCTGGCTGTGGTTGAAAAATAGTTGCATTGTTTTGGTGGGGGTTTTTTTTTGTTTTTTTTTTTTTTTTTCCCCTCCAGAAATATCACAAGTGTTAAATGTGTGAATATACAAAACTTTTGTGTAAATAACAGGAAAATGTCACTGTGAATTCTAATGCTTTGAAACTAAAAACATTCAATGCTAATGAACTTACTAAATTATTTCAAGTGTCTTTGAGAGAACAAACCTGCTGAATCTGGCTCTGTTCAGAGAAGCAGTTGTTATTACTGAGATGCTTTCCACAGGCTGCTGAAAAGAATATGAAAGTACATAAACGTGCACACAAGTAACTCCTTGAAAATATCAAAACCTGAGACTTCAAAGTTTCTATTTAAAGCCAAGGACTGCCAGAATTAACTTTACTGTCTACCACTGCTTTTGCAAGTTGTTTGAGTCATAGCTGTCTACCTCTAATTTTTTTCTTTCTTTCATATCCTGGATGTTCTCTGATATCTTAGATTAACAAAATACTATCATCTGAAGGTCTCTGGAGGGAATGTTAACTACTTGCGCATGGAGCCGTAACACTCCTCGGCTTTCCCAGGATGTGACTGAGCCACCTTATCTCATTCCGATGCTGGATCGTAAGGACTTCCAGTTGTTTTGATTAGCCTCAGCACCTCTTCCTCCTCCTGGTGTTTCCCACACGGTGGCGGGGGAGCAGCTCCCTGTCGGTGCAGACCCTCGCTCTGGCGAGCAAAACGCCTGAACGAGGCTCTCCGACAAGTCTGGGTCCTGGCGTTGTTGCAGAAAGCACTGGGTAATCCAGGAAACACCAGCTTGTGGCTTTCCTGAGAGCTCTCATTCATTCTCCGTAGATGGTATTTCATACCTGAGTTAAAATCTTGGATGCTAGGTAGAATGTATTTGTGTTAAGTGTGACTAGTGCCTTAATTTTGTATGGCTCAAGAAGCTTGGAAATGTAATAATTAGTAGCAGCTTTGCAAAAAGGGCTAAACATTTGCAATTTAGGTCACTTTTGGTGTATCTATCTGCATACAGCTGCATATATGTGCATATATCTGCATATAGCTGTAAAATACAAATGTAGGTAACTACGTTTTATATATTTAAAAAAAGAAAATTGTAAATACTGTACCAAAAGTACAGTACTGACATATTCAAATATGACACTGTATTTTCCCTGGGCTTGAATACAGTCAGTTATCTTGGCCTGCAGCCAAGGACACAGGAGGCTTCTGGAAAACTTCCAGGTGCTAATGGAGCATGTGTATTTTGATTGAATTTAACTAGGGCCAGCGAGTCTTGGTCTTCATCTTTTTGTATGTGTTAAAATGCATATTTTTTTCTCTTAAGTAATCTTTTACTTAAAATACTATTTTAATGCTCAAGGGCATGCAGAATCTCCATGACATGGATCTCCTATATGCCAAGCTGAGCTTGGGGGCTGAAACATCTATGGTAAATGAATAAGAGGATGCAGCCTCCTGCATTAAATTTTCTAGGGCTATACCATGAGAACAGAATTAGATGTACTAAAAACCTTGAAATATTTCTTTGTTTAGTTAACTTCAAATCCTCCCAAGAAAACTACTGCTTTAGTTGTGTGAAGTCTGTGCTGTTGCTGAATTAATGAACCGATCAGGAATAAAGGAATCTAATGTAGCAAATTGGGATATGCTGGAGAAGAGCTAAGGCTTGCAGTCTGGCCACAAGCCGTTGCATCAATTACCTGCTCATCTGTTTGACTGCTGGTGAAAATGCTGCGAAGAAATGGATGGTAATGGGATCCTTCATGCTGCAAGGTCTGTCAGTGCAGGGAAGAATAATGCATTAAAGCAAGGTGGTATGATGAGGTTATTCTTTTCATTTGATTTACAAGAAATGAATAACTCAAATTTCAGATACCAAAGAATAAATAATTAGGAGTTGCTAGGCAAATGTGAGACAAGTGTAGTTCTGCAGGTGAGTTCCTGATAAAGTACTTCAAGTGCTTTTACCTTGCTACAGCAATCTGCTTGCCCCTTCTCCCAGACTAGTTATGGGATCAGTTGTGAGTGCTGGTGTGATAAAGAGTAGGTGGCTGTATGTTGGATAGTTCAGCTCTCGACGTAGAAATACATTACAAGTTTTTGTATTAATGGATTGTCAGGTCAAGGAGCCAGTTGAATTTTGCTCAGGAGTAATACAGGATGAGGTAAAGCTTTCGTCTGGAAAAACAGCTTAAATGATATTTGATGGGAAAACATCAATTTCTGATGGTCTGCAAAAATGAAGTGTTAGTAGGCTTTCAAAGAGGGCTGCAGCTTTAAGGGGTCATTTTTATTTCTATCTGAATGATTTAAGGGACTCCCCTGGTTCTTGGTGTGCTTGCCCCACTGTGCCTTGTTCCTGGTTACTGGCATATAACTGCACCAGCACTGCAGTTATGTCACTGATGTCCCCTATTTTATATAGAAGCATTTACATTTCAGTGAACTGTCCTTGCTATGCCATTAGCCTTGTTAAATTCCACAATAAAATTTGCGGTGTTTTTAATGCAGTTATATCTTCTATGTTATCATAAAGGTCTGTGAACTTTAAATAATCCTTTTTTTCTTTCCTTTTCCCCCCTTAATGAAGAAGTGATCTCTGCCTGTGATTCATTATGGCATTTATCTCCCTGGGCTTACTTTTGGTCCTTACACCAGTTGGTAAAATTAGTTTTCAACTCAGCTGTACCATCCGTTTTGTAAGGAAGTGTTGCAAATGCATAGGCAGGGGTTTATTTCTGTGTAGCAAAGGCTGTTAAGTTCCTATTAAACTTTACCACATAACAGATGCGAATACAACCAAATTTAATAAATTAAATCTTCAAACAGGACTCCTTTGTCTCTACCATGCATTTTGTTATTGCTCAAGAGGTGAATCAGGACTGCATAGTGAATGAAGGCTGCTGTGGGCAGTATCATATCTTGACTGTCCCGGGAAGGGGAGTGTCCATCATCATCATCATCAGAGGAGAGAAAGAGCATAGATGACCTTGAGGCTCAGGCCCTTGTTTGTAAAACTAGGGAGTTGCAGTCTATCCCTCATTAAAAAACAGATTGACTTGATCAGTATGTTGGGCTCTTTCTATAGACTAATTTCAGTGTGTTCTAAAGCCAGAATTATAGAATCATAGAATCATAGAATGGCTAGGGTTGGAAGGGACCTGTAGAGGTCATCTAGTCCAACCCCCCTGCACACGCAGGGTCCCCTAGAGCATGTGGCACAGGGTGAAGT